>VDFB02168118.1:121163643-121351946 GCA_007258455.2 Sequoia sempervirens | reverse complement strand
AGATTTATAATAATAAAATATAAATAATATTTTCCTTTTGGGGGTTATATAGTCCCCCTAAAGGCAGCGTTGCCCCTAGGCTGCACTTTCGAGAGTGATTCCCAGACTCCTCATGAGGGGGGATCCCCCCATGCCCCCCCCATCATCAACTAACCAGCACCTTATGTATCAACAGTACCTTATGTAATTGCAAGGTTGAGAAACATTTTCTCAAAAGATACCACTAAGCCTTTACCTCTAAACTATAATCCAAATTTATTTTTCCATTATCACCAATAAAAAATACATGATACAAAATGATGTGTGCATCTTAAAAATATTATGCAAGACCCCATTGATTATAATCATATCAAGATTGGTGGTGTTAATCATCAAGAAAATAAATCTCTTGTCCCACCCAACCCAAATTTGCAAATCTTTACCAATTCAATTCCAAATCATAAAATCTCATTTGTTAAATCTAGTGACACCAAGGATTATGTCACTTGTACAGAAACAAAAATATATGATTAAAAAAACTACTAAAAATTGCTTATAAATGACTAAACATGGTGACGTGACCATTACTAGTTTATTGCCAATCATTTATAACGTGGTTGAATTGATGATTAAACCATTTTTAGTCATTTATTGATTGGTTTGATTGATTGATTGGTAGTATATGTAGTCATTAATTTAGTCATTGATTGTTGTAAACTGGTCACTTATTTAGTCATTTTTTATTTACCGATATATTTAGGCATTAACTTAGTCATTGATTGTTGTTCACTAGTCACTTATTTAGTCATTTTTATTCATTGATTTTTTTCTATTGGTAGTGTATTTATTCATTAATTCTAATCATCATTTTGATCAATTTGGTAGTTTATTTAATTGTTTTTGTTCACTGATTTCTATCAACTAGTAGTATATTGATACATTGTTTATTAATTGCATAATCATTATATTTAGTCATATTTATTCACTGCTTTGTCAACTGGTAGTATATTTAGTCAATTGGTAGTTTATTTAATATGTTTTTGTTCACTGATTTCTAGCTAAAAGTGTTGGAAATGAGATAATTATTTTGAGGTTTAAACATACAACACAGAAAAAAATAATCAATCATCCATTTGCACATAATGAAACAACTATTAAGAAGGAAATATACCGAATTTTTATTGAGAAAAGGTGTTCTTATAGTAGATACAAGACTTAAATATGTTTCTTTGCTTTCAAAAATGTGTTACAAAGTGTGTTTCTCAGTGTTGTGACTGAGAAAACTAAGTTACAATGCTCTATTTTTTGCTAGCTCCAAAACATGAAAGAACTACTTGAAAAATGAAGCCTAAGGGTCCTATATCTCATCCCATACATGAATCCTAAGGGTCATATGTACATCCTAACTTCCTTCACTCACAAGATGCTCTAAAAATTATGTCAACAATCAAAGCTGATTCCTGGAATAAACAAAGACAAAACAAGAACTATTAGCTTAATATAAACCTTATGGAAATTGAAAAGTAGATTTGGAGATTTTATACGTTACCTTTTTCTTACATTCTTCAACAAGTGGTTCAATAGGAAGGAGAGAATGAAAAGAAAGAATAAGTCCTTTGATGAAGTCTCAGTACAATCATCATCAAGTAATTGATCAACAACTAAAGGAGCATTATCAATCTAGTAAAAAAATCATTAATTTCAAAGATCATCAAACTTTATAATGTTAAGTACTAAGAACATAATATGCTCATATTCTAAGTGCACCTTTAGTAGCATCATAGCCATAATCAAGATTCTCTTGTTCCAGTAGTTTTCCCACTACAACAACACCTTTGACACCGGCATTGGAAGCAATTATATGTACAGGAGAGTTCAAAAAATAGAAAAAATGAATGATTAAACACTGAGATAAAGCCTATTTCTAGACATAAACAAAAGAAAGTCTAGGTTAGTAATTTATACCTTCAATACATTCTGAATTATTTTAACTCCAATCTTATGGTCAAAGTTGGTTGTAGGAATTGTATGAAACTCTTTTGTTGCATAGAGAAGAGCAACACCACCACCTGGAATGTATCTTTGAGTAAGCACAAAGCTATAACCTTCCTAACAAAAATATTACCATCTCTAATGCTTTAATGAAATTTATGAATTTGTTTACCTGGTAAAATTCCCTTCTCTATTATTTCCTTTGTTGCATTCAATACATCAATGACTATATTTTTTCTCTCCAACTTAAAGCTCATTGACTCCTCCAATCTAAATTAAATAAAAAAATACCATAAAAAAAATCTAGATATAATGTATCATCCTAATTTGAAAATATTGAAAATTATCTTCAGATAACTAATCATAGTTTGATTATAAGTTAAACCTTGAGAATAGAAACTCCTCCTAATAGCTTTCCAACCTCTCTTGGATATTTTCTTTGTCATAATCATATTTGTTTGCTTCAATATTAGTACAAATTTGTGACCAATATTTTGTCATCCATGCCAAGCATACCAACACAAAACTCTTATCATCTCTATTGTCACCAAGCATTATAGTCTTGCAAAAATATTATCACACTTCACTCTAATAAAACTCACTAGCTCACATCTCTCTTCAATTGCTTTTTTGTCACCACCTCCATCAAGAATTATAGTATCATCCTTAGAGATAGTCACCTAGAATAATGAACAACTAATCTTATAATACAACAAAATGTTAAAATGATAAAAATAATTTGAGTAAAAACACAAAAAAAACCTTGTCCATGGATGACAACATAATACACCTATGTACAAGGATACTACTATGTTTACCTACCTTCTTAGTTGTTCCAAGCATGCCAAATTCTACTTTTTAAAGCTTCATACCAAGATCCTCTAATATGACCTGAAGATAACTACCATCCATAAATACTTTTCCTTAATAAGTAGAGAAAACAAAATGGAAAAATACATGCAAACTAACTCAATAGAGAAAAAAAACTTGTTCAATAGGTGTCACATGAAGAAGCCAAACTTGCATAACAAACAAGAAACTCCAAATCCAAAGAAGAGAGTAGATACATAGAAGCATAAACCAAACCTATCCACCATTAAGTCCAGCGAGATCCTACAAGTTATTTTTCCTATTTTTCCTTAGTAGCACAAACCTGATTCATCCACAAATATATTTTTTAAAAGCTAAGGATTTAGAATTTAAAGTTAAAAAATAATTTAAAAATTAAACAATATTTAAATATAAAAATCCACCAACATTCACCCATACACAAAGCTTATTCAAGATCAAATTAGCCAATGCTTCACTCTTTACATCCTCTACTACAATCAAAAGAGGCCTTTGTTTATGTGATAAATGCAACAAGAAATTATGTTATTTGTCTGTAATCAAAACATTGACTAAACATAGATAGATATCCTAAGAATCATAAATCAATCCAAGATACCAAAAGACCTCTGTCACATGAATATTGAAAAATTCACTCAACCTTCAAGTACCAAATATCTCAGTTAGAGCATACTATTGTCCAAAGAAAAACACACTCCAAGAACACAATAATACAATGTCATTATGTAGTACTATGAGTCAATTCTCTTCTCTATGCACAAGTAAATGCAACACTATGATCTTCACACTTATGATAATCATAGACCCTTGACAATACTAAACTCCATTCACATGAAAATTTGCATAACTTGAGCATTGTTATAGGGGTTTACACAATACATTCACACTCAAAAAAACTTCTATCACCTAAACATATTCAGTCAATTGCAAGGAAACCATGAATAATGCAAAAAAAGAACCATTATATAACCTTCTCCTCTATCATTTGAATCTCTCTCTTAATGTATACACTTGGCAAGAGTATTAGAACACTGTCTTCTAAACCCTCACTATGAATTTGCTTAACAAAAGTATTGAATCATTGTTTTTCCTTGAATCCTTACTGTGAATTGTAGATTCATTGAGTCATTTTTTCTAAACCTCTACCATGTGCTCAAGCCACACTTATATATAATGATCAAAACTATAATCAAGTTCATTAAACCCTTGCTCCAACATGGTTACCCAAAAATTTGTATGTTATTGAAAAGAATCTTTGTCCATAGGTAGTAACTATTTTCCATGTCTATGAAATAATCATCTTTTCTTGAATTGATGTTCCAATATTTCAATGGTTATTGTTATACAAAAATTAATGAAACCAAGAAAACTATACATCAAAGGAAAACATGAAACCAAATTAGTAAAGCAACCATGTCACTTGCATTGTGCACCATATAGTAGCCTTTGTCAAACATTGTGAAACCACTGGCATAGCACATTAGTCACTATAAGGCCACCAAATTTTTTTATATGAAATGATATGATTACAAAATGTGCACAAAATGGCTTTTGCAAGGAAGCTCTCAAAATATTTGAATTAATGAAGCACTCTGGAATACCAACATTATAAGCTTTGCTTTTGTTCTAGATGTATGTAGTTATGCAAGTTTAGTGGATGAAGGTTGCACATACTTCACACATCAGTAACCCTTATTGCATTACATATATAGTTGATCATTAGGTGTGCATGCTTGAACTTTATGCTTGTGTTGGCTATCTTGAGGACACCCTAAACATTACTACTAAGGTACCAATTAAACCTTTGGTTCTTGTGGATCATATATGAATATAGGTTGAGTGTTCTAGCAACACTACTTTTTTAGTTGGATCTTAAAAATGCTACAACTTATGTTCTTCTTTAAAACATTTGTGAAAAAGCGAGTAGGTGTGGTGAGGTTCAAATAGTAAGGATATTGATGAAATATAGAGGAATTAAAAAAATACCTACATGTAGTTGGATTGAAGGGAATAAAATGGTACATGGTTTTTTGTGTACAACATAGATCACATCCACAAACATGGGAGAGCTATGCAAAATTGGAGAAATTGGCTTGGAAAATGAAGGTAGTAGGGTATTTCCAATTTCAATACTTTTACTTAATGTTTTGGAATAGAAGAAAAAAGAATCATTTATCTATCACCATAGTGAAAAGTTGGAAATTGCATTTGGTTTGTTAAACATGGCCCCTGGTACAACTATTAGAGTTGTTAAGAACCTTTGAGTATGTTCTGATTTTCACACTGCATCTAAATTCATCTCCAAGATTATTGCAAGAGAAATTATTCTAAGAAACGTGATTAACCATTTCCATTATTTTAAATAGGGACAATGTTCTTGTGGAGAATATTGGTGATGCTAAATGAAACAATCTGAAAAAATAGGCTTGCACTATAATAATGTACACTACATCAAATATCTAGTAATAACAAAGGGACGCCCATCAAAGCATAACAATGAGGATTTTTTTGTTATATGTTGTAGTTACAAGTGCCCTGCTAGTCATACATGAAAATGTGGAAGCATAGACAAGGCAAGTGAACTATTTCAAAAAATGCCACAAAGAAATGTAATATCATGGAATGTTGTGATTGAAGGATATGTTCAGAATGGGTTTTCCTGAAAAAGTAATTAGAAAATTTTAAGAAAATGTAACTAGTGGGTGTAAAGCCCAACTTCTCAACCTTTGAAAGTGTCCTTCCTGCCTTTGTGTGGATTGGAGCTTTGGATGAGGATATGAACACCCATCAAAAGCATATTTGGAAGTGGGGTTTTATCGGATATTGTAGTTGAGAGTTCCACTTCAAATAACCAAAGCCTTCACAAAAAACTTTTGCACAACCACTGTAACACTGCATGGTTGTTGTTGGGCATTCACATTGATGCAGGTAAAGCATGTTGTGACTCAACATGCTTTTCCTGCATCATCATGAATTATTAACAACAACAGTGTGGTGTTGTGATGGTTGTGTAGAAGTTCTCCCAAATGTGCAAGTGCAATCCTAAGAGGTTGGATAACAAAAGTGAAAGAAGAGATGTAAGTGAAAATTTCTCTTGTAGGTTCCAAAGTGACAAAGAATCACTTGAGTGACAAAGTGAATCCCAAATTCTAAAAAAAGTGCAAGGATATTTCAAAAGCATACCCTCTACATGAATAAGTCTAAGTTTTTCCTTGAAAACACAAAAGGATGCCATTGGAGCAAGTTTCTCAACATCTTGTTGATTGGAAATTTTTTTACATTTATTTGTAGTTTTCTAAGGATCTATTGGCTCTCAAAATTGTAAACTCCCAAACCCTAAATACAAGAAAAAACCTAGCCCCTAGGGGATGTCGACTTAAGGAAAAAGACGTCTTTCTTATGATTAGGTAGGGACAATTAAAAAGAAATAAAAATTTAGATACCAGATCTTGAAGGTAATCTATACCCTATGCAAGTGAAAACCCTAAATTTTGTCAATAAACTCTAAAATTTTAGTTTACCACTATCAAGGCTATAGACCTCCTTAATGAAGAATAAAGTTCATGTAAGAGATTAAAGATACATCAAGTACTATCCCAAAGATGTGTTCATTTTAGGATTATAGATCATGCATGATTGTAAAACAAATTACAATGTACATCTCTTTGAGAATGACACAAGAATAACTTTCCTAAGATATTGTATTGCTAAAGCAATGAGATGTGCAATTCAATTAGGAATCCTAATATTAAATAGATGTGAAGTGATCTTATGTGTTATGCTTATGGTATTGTTGTGATGAGAGGCTAAGTGTTTGTAGATTGGTGCCTTGATCCTATTGGGCTATAGTGTTGATTTTTAAAATCAAAGATAATGTATGTGCAATCCACAATTTTACAATATAGAGATGACAACAACAGGGACTAAGTATTGCATTCATAAAAATAAGCTAGGCTCTATGTATACAAAATGACACAACATAAATAATGGAGCCTAGTTCATTAATCCATGAACAAACATATACACTTCTTGTATTGCATTGAAAAGATACCTTGCAAAAGGCTTCACAAGGATTTTACATTATCAACCACAACACTCAAATTAGAAAATATGATTAGAGATATAACTAGTTGTTTACAAAAGAATACCTGCATTCATGGAGACCCTCACATTCTTGGAAATTATGCATTAGAGAACTTCCTTCAATGATTACACAATTCATAGAATGGAATTGACATTCAAACTTACAAGAGAATAAACAAGCCTTACATCTATTAGAGAATGAAAAGCACCTTGATTACAATATTACCTCATTTAGCCAGCCCATCAACAACCTTTTCAAACTAAGCAATCAATTATATATATGCCATCTTCAAGGATATTCAACACATTGTTGACAGTTGTATAAATCCCTCTTGCTCAAAAATTTGATCACACCTAGTTTTCCTCTACCTACAACAATATATACCTTTCTTTGGGATTGAATATAGATTTAGACAAAAGGGATACAATAATCACATCTTAAGACTAATGAGAAGAAACCTTGCTACCACTAAATCTGAGATCACCTTATAATTCAAATTGCCTATATAAAATTGTAACTCATGTTTTTACAACATAGTGGTTCACGTCCTCTTGTTTTACAATTGAAGCTGCCCTTAATCATGCTTATTCGACATCCCATTTCAAACATTTAAGATATTTAGAAATAGACAATATCAAATCAACATATAATCAGCCTCAAAACATACATAATAAGGAAAAGAGCTCTTACAACCACTCAAAATGCAATAAATTGCTTTTTATGCTTGCAGGGTATTAATTTTATGGATTCAAGCATTAGAAATAGTCTAGCACCAATTCAAGAGGCACATTCCATGCTCTATAGGCCATTCATCATGCTAGAATCAGATACAACATGAATAGAAGAATAATATATTAAAATAGGCACTAGGTCATAAATCAGGTCAATATGAATGTATTACAAGTCTTTCACGGTGCATAGGGGTAGTCATATGAACAAAGGCATAGGAAAAGGGCATGAAGGACAATATTTACACTGAAAATGATAGTAACAAAAAACCTTTAGAAAACCATGTAAGGTGACAGTTCTTAGCACAATGGATTGTACAAGAATAAAAGACCTAAGAATAGTAGTCATGTCACATCAATATGACATTACTATGGGAAGTGACTATACTACAGCTTCATTTGATTCATTCATAGAGATTTCAATGCTTGAACAATCAAATTTGATCACTATGGGTATTCTCAAGTCATCCAAGTCACAAGCCTTGGTGGCAAGACATGGGTCAGGATCTAATAAGAAACAGAAGCAATCAAAGCATATGCCACACAAAGATCAAGCACAATCCTCTTCTCCTCAACAAGGAGACTCTTCATCATCTTCCAAGAAGGGGAATTCACAAAAGAAGAAGAAACCGACTTGTTCATATTGCAAGAGAATTGGTCATGATGAGCATCATTGTCATGCTAAGCAAGTTGATGAATTAGCTAGTCTTCTCAAGAAGAACAACATCAACTTGTCATCTTCCTACAAAAAGGAAGCATCTCCTTCTACTTCTTCATAATCAAAGAAAGGAAAAGGATAGGAACTTGTTGCAGCCACAAGATCGTCACAACAATGGATACTTGACTTGGGTGCTACACATCACATGGGTTATGACAAAGAACATTTTTCTTCATTGGAGCCTTGTATAGTACCACACATTCTTACAAGTGATGACACTAAGGTGGAAGTTGTTGAAAAAGGTTCGGTTGACATGGATGATGGATCATTTGAGAATTTTCTTTGTGTTCCTAACTTGTGTGCCAACCTTCTTTGAGTCTACCAAATCACTCTGTTACCAATTTTTTGCTACAACTCAATTGGTGGAGCTGACTAAATACTGTTATATTTAAAAGTGGAAAATACAGTTATTTCTTCATATGCTAAGTGTTGATTGCATCTTATTCATCATTTTATAAGTGACAGTTATGCATTGAGATGAGAAAACTAAGTTTTAGGAATTTGTATTCAGTGTTTCACAATCAAATGGAGTACAGGATTGAGCATTCAATAACAAAGCTTTTCAATTGCTTTATTTTATTTCATGATGCTTTTCATATTTACAACATTTCAAATGATGATACATTCAAATGATAATACAACATTGCATCATAAATGCATTTTCTTTTCAAAATGAAAAGCAGAAAGAATGAGATTAAATATCCACACAAGCCATGGATGTAACTGTTATAGTGCATCATAAGCATCACACTACACTATGGAAGATTAATAAAAGGAAAAGTCACATAAGTATAGACATAATCATCATTTCCTGTGTTGATGACTATCGCAGAAGTGGTGCACCATTTGTCTTCTTTGAGCTCCATTGACCTGTAGGAAGGAAAAGAGGGATGTTAGAGCTCTGACTATTAATATACCTACATGAACAATCAATGGTAATGCAGTATGCTACTAATCATGCGCTAAAACAATCAAGAGAAGTGCAAAAATATGAGCTGAAAGAGAGACATCAACATAATGATATATTGTTTTATGCTAACATCATTTGTTTCTTTGTGAAGGTATAGGGGAAATCATGAAGCTAATTATCATTTGAAGATCAAGCATGTGGAGAAAAAGAGGCTCCCACAAGGGTAGAGCTTGGCATGCACCCCTTATACATTACAAGTGGGTTGAGAAGGAGATTGCAATCATCATGTTCATCAAGAAAGAAAATACACAACTGAAAGAGTAAAACAAATTTCATCCATCAAGTTATTAAGCCAAATGTTCACTCATAACAGTCAAATATGTTTTTGAAAGCTACAGGTGAATAGTGGGTTTAATCAGCTCAATCAATTCAACTGAGTACATTCATCTCAAACACCGTTGTATGGTTATATTCTTCTGCTTTAGTATTATTTGTTCATCATGTTCATAATATTATGCAAGGTTCAATAGTGTTCATGCTCATGACAGTGATAGTGAATAGGCATACATAATGCCTCAAAGAAGAGAAATGTTACAAATTTTCATTTCAAAAGAGAGCAAGGCATAAAGTAGTTTTTTAAATAATGGAGCATAAAAATGCATGAAGAGTGCCAAATAGAAGATCATACTTTTAAAGGGCATTCAAGCATGGAGACATATGAAGGAGTTTCAGATTTCCATCAGAATAAGGTGACAAGATCAATTTAGTAACTCCTATATTTGATAAAGGAAGGTGAATGATTCAATAAAGAAGCCAGTTTCATTATGGCTGAAAGTGCAAATGTTGCTTTAAGTAGAGTTATGCATCATTGTTTTGAAAAGGAGACAATCAAATACACTATTTTGGATATTTGTTATGTTCTATCTTTCAACTGTTTAGTCATTCAAAGCATACCTTTCAAAGAATAATTGACAGATTACACAAGAAAAGAGATTGTTTCCAGAATGAGTGGAGAATGACAAAGCACGAGGGAAGTGCTTCTGAAAAATGTTAGTTGGCTGAAAGAGAGAATGCAGTCTATGGAGCTACAATAATTTAGTGTAAAGGCTGCATTAAATGAAATGGATGCATTAACTTTAAATAATATCAAGAGAACAAATGCATTGTACAGAAAAGAGGTTTGTTGTAGATTTGAATACATGGGTTTTCATAAAATACAATTTTCTTCATTACTTTCAGCATTCCCCATTTGGATTTTCAAACAAATAGACAAATTTTCACCAAATACAATTTACCCACATGGGTATTTTAATGGAGTAGCAAGATAAATGTTTTATCATATTTACAGAGTACCCATGTGAGGGTTTTCAACAAGAAAGAGCAGTAGAATGTGTGTTCTTCATAATATCATGTACCCAGGTGGAGTTTTGTTAGGAAAAGGATTTATTCAGTGCTCTCATGGTCGAGCTTAAATACAAAAAAAAATTCATCCAGAAATACATTTTCTTCGCAACCAATAAATACCCATATGGAGAAAAATGAGAAAATAGAAAAACCATGTTGGGTCGAGTCCAATTTTTGCATGAATAATCAAATATACATATTCTTGTTCATTTTTTTGAAGTACCCACATTGGGGTTTCAAGTTTAAAGGCAAGATATTCCAATTTTCTGAGATACCCATGTGAGGGTTCTTATAAAAAACAACAAAAAGTAAAGGAAATCATGTGGGACGAGTCTAATAGTGTTTTGAGAACTCATATTGAGCATGTACATGGCACGGCTAAGAGGAATTATTTGAATCTTCAAATGTTTTTCAACCCATAGAAATATGGATCCATTTGAGTTTTCTTCCAATCGCTCAAAGGTCACAGTAAACAACCTAGAGATGGAGATTTCCTCCATTAAATTCATTAGAGAAGCATACAAAGCTCGCGGATTGTCATAATTCACTTTAATGAAAACAACATGGCAAGCAGAAATCAAACAAAGTACTTACCATGTGCGTTGGAGGAGACTAAGCAAGCCACGACCAAGCTCTCAAGAGCTTCAATGTGTAGTAGTTAACCTGCCACAATGAAGACCAAAAATGCAGAAGCAAGAGAAGGAAACCACAGAGCCATAATGCATCAGAAATTGTATGTGTGGCTGCGGCCAAGACCGAGAATTCTATATAAAAAACAAAGCAGAGAGTTCCAGAGAACTCACAGGAAAATTCACAAGAGGCTCTTACCATCAGAGGACATGGAGATTCGATGGAAGTAGTGGTAATGGAGCTCAAATCTCCCTCAATCACTCAAACCCTACCTTCTATGACAGTGGTGCATTTCCTCTCAGCAAAGCATTCTTTCAAAATTTCAAATGAAAAATGAAGTGCTTTTAGGGTTTGCCTTTGTTTTTTTCATGCTTGCCATAATTAAAAAATGGACTTTTCATTTAGGATTAATGCCTTAACCTTATGCCTTAGTTCGAGCATTATGGAGGTCTTCATATTTTGATTTTAACTAAGTCTTTAGGCTTGCCAATGAAACATTTTTATAACCTTAGATTTTAGGGTTTATGCCTAAATACCCATGGTGGCCGATAGAAGCCTTTTGTTTCATTTTGCTTGTGCCTTAGTTTTCATTTTTATTGATTTTAGAGAAATCAATAATATTCATGCCCAAACTATATCTATAGAAATCAATCTTCTAGGGTGGGATTTTATCAAAAATAAATGACTAAGGTTTTCTATTTTAAGTGCCTTGGTAGGATATGTGCCTTAGCCTTGTTTTTTTTATTTTAAAAGAAATCAATTAAAATATTCATAAGAGATATGCCTTGTATTTTTATGATTTTTTAAGAAAATCAATTATTGTATTGGAGAGATAAGTTTATATTTTTGCAAAAGATTTCAAATTCTTTAGTTTCAAAAAATTAATCAAATTGAGGATATTTAGAATCTGCAAGCTATGTAAAGCAAGGATAAAGCAGATTGTTTTTATCTCTTTGCTATTTTTAGCAGATTGGGGTTGAGATTTTTTCCTTGGGTCGGATTTGAGATTCCTTTTGGAGAGATAAGTTGTTTTATTCACTTTAAAAGCATATTTAATCTATTTTTAGAGGTTAGATAGTGTGAACATGGAAAAAGTGAGTTTTTTCTGCTTTTGTGCAAACTTTTGAGATAGTTTTGATATCTTTTCCTTGAGCTTTCTTTTTGAGCTCGGATTAGGGTTTTTTGGGGATTTATCTTGAAGAGGACTTAATTTTCTTCTTTTTCTCAGTTTATATCATTGCTTCTTTCTCTCTTGTGCATGCAAAGAGTTTTGTAAGCATTTTGTACTCGAATTTTGGCAAAAACACTCTTTCAGTTTTAATAAAGCAGCAAAATTCTCCTCATTTTGTTGTCTCATTTTATAATAGCAATTTGATGTCCTTGTGATTCAAATCAGAATCCTTTTATGTCTTGTTGTTGTAAGTTGTGTTTCATAATTGCATAGTTTCAGGTTGTATGTTGTACTTCATCTAGGAACCTTCATACAAATTACTAATGGAAATATGTGCCAGTGAGATTGTGAGAGTTATTGTGATAGGAAAGTTGTTGTGGCTGTCAGCACTTGAATCTCATAACTTCTAGTGAAGTATCAGTTAGATTTAAATTTTAACTTCAGTTACCCTTTCCCCTTTTCCCAAAAAATTCTAGAATAGGATTTATCTTTCGGAGAACTAGCTCACTCTAGAGATTCTCTTTTTGCACAGATCACCCACATCTAAAAAGAGTTTCCATATTTCAATAGATACTCTAATTTTTGCAAATCTGACAAAGGGTGCATATCTGATTGACAACACACTCATCTTGGAAATGGGAAGAAATTTGATTTTTCTCCAGATACAGTTGTCATCAAATTTCTTGAGTATAATGCCTTGGTTGTAGTGGGGAATGCCAATCATGAGACTCGGCTATATAAATTTTCTCACTTTTTTCCATGTTCTCCTTCTATAGCATTGCTTACTCAATGAGTAACTTATGGCATAAGTGGTTTGGATATCTTAACTACCACTATCTTCAGCAACTTAGCTCAAAGGATATGGTCACCGGTCTCCCTCGCATCAGCTTTTCAGATGGTGTATGTCCAGGTTGTACAATGGGTAAGCATCCAGAAGATAAGTTTAATAAAGGGAAGTCTTGGAGGGCTTTATAATTTCTTCAATTGATTTACAGTGGTCTAGTAGGCCCATTTCTAGTTTTGTCCTTCTCATCTTTTTGATGGCAGTTTCTTGTTGTTTCTCTCTTTTGGGTGGGACTTTTTTCCACTAGGTTTTCTCCCTTTCCTTGTTTGTGAGGGATTTCATTGCATTTGTACATGGGTACCTAACATGGCCTTGTCTCCAGGACTCATCCTTGCGTCATTTTCTTAATAATATTCCCCCTAAGTTGCACTTAATGGGGGGTGTTGGTATGAATAAATGTCTTGTACCTAGTTATTTCACTTACTAGGTAATTAGGGGACATATTCACATGTTAAGTTTACTTAGGTCCTAAGATTCTTTCTAGAAGTGTTAGTTGTCATTAGTTGTTATCTTATCTTCTGACAACTACTACATGTGACCTAGGTAGTTGTGTCAAGTTGTCTCATGTCATAATATTAATACACTTGTCATAATCTTATGACATATTATGTCTCACCTTAGCTATATAACCAAGGCGTCTCTACTACAACTACATTGATTCTTTTTGCATTCATTGATAAGAATAAAATTTATTCTTGTCATATTGATCTTCTAAGTATTTTGTGCTTTCCATAGGCCTTTAGATCTTGGGTGGCTATCTCCATAGCCAAATCTTACAAGCATGGTTCAGAGATTGGTAAGGTTTTTGACCTTGGTGTAGTCTTTGAGAGTATTAAGAATTAGAAATAGAGGAGCCATGACTCTTCTCTGTCAATTCTTGATCAGTTCAGGATGATACAAGGGTTTCTTTTGTTTGAATTATTTTTCATCAAAAAAAATTCCCTCTATGTGGACTTCAAATATAATGTTGCACAGATGTATACCCAAACAACTCACAACAATAAGTATAGACGAGTAGAGATTTTAAAATTTGAATTTGAAGATTTTAAATGAAATTGACATTAATTATCAAGTGTTGCAAACTCAAACCCTCACATTGAAAAATGAATCACAAGGATAAATATTAATCTCAAGGTAGGGAGTGAATGTATGGAGATAAGGTGTGAATGAGGGTGGATAGCTCAAAAGAGGGAGAAGCAATGTACAACCATCATAGGAAAAAAACAACAATAGAAGTTGTAATAGAGAGCTTTTGTAGAAATCTTACAGACTCAAATAAATTGAATTCCCCTTTCAACATAATGGATATATGATAATTTGACATCATCTTCACTAGAATTCTCCCCTACCATTTTGAGCTCCCCATGGTAAATCCTTCTTTCTTCTATTAATCTTGATTGTCCTCCTTTTGTCTTTATGCATGGTAGATTGCGTTGTGCACTACTCCCTTTTCAAGTCTTCATGGCCTTCTTCACTATCATTAACACTTCTCCTTGAGGGTTTAACTTATGTGTCCTATTCATGCCATGACATTTATTGGAGAATTTGACTCCATTGAAACCTCTGTACATGTTATCTATTATAGACATATGAAATAAGGGTTTTAGCAAAGATTTTCCTCTTGACTATCTTTAACATTCACCATCTGAACTAGGATACTATTGCCAAGGATACAAGGTAAACATAAGGAAACTACACCATTCATTCTACATGCCCTAATATGGTTTTCTATTGCACCTTTTACCGTACTGTGCATGCTATTGTACCTTGATTGGATGCATCTAATATGACTAATATGTGATAGTGAATATGCTCTACTCTAGTAATGAACTCCTGCCACATTGATTGAATGTATTTCTTTATAAGGCCACCCCATCCCCATACAAACCCTTAAGATGACTATTAGAAGCTAAAAGTACATACTTAAATACCTTGGGATTGATTGGGTCATTCCAACAAGCCAAATATGTGATAGTATTATCATTGCTTGATCTCTTGTAGCTTCACCCTTGATCTTCTTGTAGCTTGCTCAAGTTTTAGAAAGAACCCCAAAGATATGATGCATGTATCATGCACTTTATTTTCTCTAAAATTAGGCCTTCATTGCTTGAAACCAAAGGAAATGCACTGTCATGTCACAATCACCTGCAATCAACCTTTATCATATACAACTCATTATCACATTCATTCTTTCATAAGTTTGTCCTCCTTTGTATCAAAACACCCCACAAGGCTTGGATTATCTCTAGCATTTAGGTATCTTTGACATACATAGTCCTTTACACATGAAACTACACCTCCAACATGATTATCTTTGAAAGGCATGATAATGATTGTCTGAAACACTTGATGTCTTCCTCAGAAGTTGACAATGATCAATGTCATTATATTCTATGTTGCTTCAATTGACTATGTAAATATACGTGTTCAAGGCTCAATATCACTTGAAGCCTAACTCTTTGATTATCATTAAGAACCATAGCACTTGGAATAGTTTTAAGGTCTTCAGGGGTATTTGCAAAAGAACTCTCACTATCATTACAACAAGGACTAAACTTCTGGAACTTCCCTATCAATGAAAGACATTTTACCATCGTCTTTAACCTTTTCAAATTAAGGGAAACACCTATTAATACCATCCATATATAATAGCTTAGACATTAAATAGTAACTCGTGTGCCTCTTTATTCCTTCTTGCTTGGTTTATCCTCATAATGGGATTGTCATACTTTTAGATTTACAATCATCTATGTGAATCCTTTGAAACCCTCATGATATATATCCATGCTCATGAATATCCCACATTTTGACTCATGCATCCTTTTTATAACTTCCTCATACTTAATATGATGAAATCCTTGCATCATTAGTGTAAATTAATTGTATCTTGTCCTCATGGCAGTGAAAGATCATTTAAAATCTAAATGGTTATTGTCACTTGGATATCATCAAAGTTTACAATTAAATTCACATCTATATTCTAAGATAAAATAACCTCATTAATGCACATGACCACTACAAAATCACTAACCCTCATAGTGACTTGATTCCCATTCCTTGTCAAAGAGACTAGATCCTCATTTTAATGCATAGTTAGATTGATCTCCATTTTTTAGGACTATTGCCTCCTTAGAACCTAACACAATTTCTTTAATGGAAATGTAACAAGCCAATATCCCTATAACAAAACCATTGTCTCTTTGTTACACTCTTGAAACCCTAGATCCCAAAGCATAATGATTTGAAACACTGTCCAAAGGCTAGATTGCAAGGGTTTTGAATCTAAAAACTTCTATTGCATAATGCTACCTCCATAATACATAAAATAGAGCTTTACAAAGAATCATTTCAAATTGAAAATGTAGATCAAACACAAAATAAAACCCTAACCCATGGGAATAAGGGAAAGAGCCTTCAAATGGATAAAGAAGACATTGATATCCAAGAACATGAAGAAAGAACACTCCCTTATTTTCCTTCTATAACTCAGAAATGAAACAAAGAAACCCTAAGAAGATGGAAAAATGTAGAAAATAGGAAAAGGAAACAATCAACCATGCAAATGAAGATTGAAAATGCTCAGAAACATTGCCATGAAGCCACCCCATGATCTTAGCTAAATGAAACTCAAATAAATTCCCAAAAACACTGCAACCTTCCTCTTCAAAGAAGCAAACAATAGAGAAGGTGTCCATCTTGGGAAGCAACAAGGGTTTCCCTCTCAAAATAGAAACTTTCCTCATGAGCCTGTGTTATTTCAGTCCTTTTGCCAAAAAAAAACAAAAAAAAAAAAAATTCCCACACATACATGGAAACCCATGCAAGTTTCCCTCCTTTCTTCCAAAAATCAAAAAATATTTTTTTTATAATGTTTTAATTCCTAGTTTATTTAATTAGATTTAGTCATTAAAGAATAAAAATGGATTTTTATTATTTAGTCATTTTTATTTGTGTGACTATTTATTTAGTTGTGTTTTTACTAACAATCACATTAGTCATTTATTTAGTCATTTATAGCCTTGTTGCAAAAAAAATAGTAGAATTTAGTCATTTTAATTTGTTGTGACTAAAATTTTTAGTCACGTAGTCATTTATTTTCCAAATTATACTAGTGTGTGATGAATGTTTTTGATTGGATAATTAGGGTTTTTGAAAGGGCCCTGAACCCTTTTAAAAATCAAAAGATAGATCGTTCAGCTCAAGAAAACAGTAAAACTAGCAGAGAACAACAAGACAACACAAAATAGCAACCAAATGGAACCGCAATAGCTCCATCGAACTAAAGAAAAAAAACAACACACCCTGCTCAAGGTGGTTTAAAAATGTGTTCCAAAGATTTTTGTTGAACCATTATACAAGGGTTCTTCTCCATAGATCTTTTCATCTTTTTATTGCAAGGATAAGAAACAAAACCACTCATGGGACCAAACAAAATAGGAGTATCAACTGAGGGGCTATTAGAATCTTCAACTTGAGGTTTTTGAAAGAATGTGGTGTGATCTTCTACAACAACAATCTTCTTCTCAAGCTTTTGGAAGAGCGTGGTGTGATCTTCCATAATAGCAGGAATCTTCTCTTTTTTCTTCCAAACAAAGTGTTTCTTCTTTCTCCTTAGGCAAGGAAAGGAGGCGTGACCTACTTTTCTGCAATAATGGCAAATAATGGGAAAATTTTCATATTCAATTTGCTGCACCCACTTGCCAAATCTTGAAGATAAGGTAATCTGAGTAGGGAGAATAAGGTTATTCTCTACTAACACACAAAACCTAGTAGATAGTAATCGCTTCATTGATTTCGTGATCTTATCCGTAGAACAAAACTTCCCAAAAGAATTAGCAATACCCATAAAAATATTTTCATGCCAAAACTCCAAAGGCAACCCTAGAAAACAAACCTAAATAGGAAACATAAGAGTGTCTATCATAGGGTTGAAACTAGGAGACCACCTTTGAAGATAAAGGCCATTCTGACCAAAAAACTAAGGGCCATCACGAAGGACCTTAGAGCAACTTTCTTCACAAGGAAAGGAAAAGAGGAAGAAACCATTTATCATGGTAGTTACCTTGACCTGATCACAGAACTTCCAGATCTAACAAACCCATCTTCTAATAGCATCTATGTTGGGACGAAGGCTGTAGAATCTCCCAACCAAGGAGCACTTAAGCCACTCCAAGGTCTCCAAAATGGTAGAATCAGGAACATCAAATTCAGCTTGTCCTTCCTCCAAAGCAATGGATCTACCAATAGAGACAGTGTCATCCTCTGAGGTAGCCACAGGGAATGAAGGAAAAGCAGAATGAATCAAACCCTCATCCCTATAGTTTATCCCATCCAGATCAGAAACTATAGAGGGCGAAGGGGAAGAAATAGGAATGAGAGCACCCTCCTCAGCAACATTAGGGATAAGGAACGCTTTTTTGAGACCAGAAAATAGAGCTTTGCCACTAGTATTCTCAACTGAACTAGCATTCAATTTCATCTAAGTCTTCAAACAAGCCTCTAGAAGGATGGCAAGAAGAAGTTCATCCTCCTCAACTAACCCATCACAGAGCCCATCCTTAGGCCCACTAGAAGCAACAAAGAAAGAACCATCAATGGGATCTTCAAAGTTAGAGTACAAAAAATCATCCTCATCCCACTTGTGAGCCCACAGGTCAACAACATGGGAGTCAAGGGAGCCACTAGGGGAGCCCACTAGACCAGACCTCGTAGAAGCAGTAGAAATGGGAGTAGAAAACATAGGACCCGCATCAGCAGGCCCATCCACTTCTACTTAGCCTTCTTCATTAACGCCATCTGCAGAAGTGGAAATATCTTCTTCAGAACCCTCATCTTCATTGCTACCACCATCAAGGATTTTCAAAAAATGTTGACCTCCTTCATTCCCTCACAAAGCCTCTGTCTTCCCACATAGTGCCATTTGAGGTAAATATTTGTGATGAATGTTGACAACATACAAGATAGGAATAATGATAACATGAGTGATAATGAGGATGATATACAAACTATGGTTAGCCTCATTGGCTTTCAACCTCATAAGGGAAAAACCAACTTTTCTCTTGACATTGTTTTCTCACAAAGTGAAATAATTGAACATGCACTTGATGGTCCTCTTTACATAGCTAGAAGAATTAATGACAAGCCTACCAATGGGATATTAATTGATCCTCTATGTGTAGAGAATGTGATCACTAAGGAATTCATGTTTGTGCATGAACTTTACCAAGACTCTTATGAACAATCAAAAGAATGGATCAAAACATATAAAGGTTTTTCTTTCCCTATGATAGGTTTGATCACCCTCCCATTAAAAGTTGGACCAAAGCAATTAGATGTCCCATTTTCCATCATCCCATCATTTGACCAATTCCGTGTGAAGCTAGGCTATCCATGGCTATGCTCCATAGATTTCATCTCATTGGTAGTGCATAAATACTTAAAATTTCCATTTGGAAATTAAATATTCATTGTGCATCATAATTTTTTTAATCCTTTGTCTTCCCATGGGAATTTATCGTTAGATTTATTTTATCTTGAATCTATGCAACCTATTAATCCTCATGAGGAATTATTTTTCAAATCTTAATAAAAGTTCAAGGAAAAGCACATACCAAAATTATCTCTTAGCAACATTCATGAACCTCCATCATTGATGAAACTATGATTGAACCACAAGCCCTTCCAGGTAACCAAAGAAAATCAACTATAACCCCTCCATCCATTTCCTACAAAAGACAAAGAGATAACCATACAATTCATATTATTCATCCTAAGATAAAACAAGTTTATAAACTCGAAGAGAAAGTGGTTGACCAACCCTTGACAATTCATTCCATTCCTCCCTTGTGGGAAGAAAAGAAACCAATGGTTGATAAGTCCACTCCTACACCATCACAACTTGAAAACCATACAAGAAGAAACCAAAATACTAAAGAGCATAGGCATAGATGTCGTGCTATTGCTCATTAGTTAGAAGAAAAGAACAAACTAGCAAAAAAAATCAAAACCTAACTCAAAAAAAGCATGATGATTCTCTACCTTTTTCATGAAAAAAACATGAAACTTCTATGGACATTATCATTATACCTCTAGCTAGGATTAACTTGGATGATGATGATGAAAATGTTAAGATTGATGAGGTACATAATGAGATTAATTTATTATTTTTCTCTTCCATGAACTTAAATGAGAACAACTATGATGATCCTCCTAAAAAGAGTGCATCTCCACATGTTAAACCTAGGTATCTTCCTAGTACAACACTCGTAGTTTTCCCTTTGGCTAGTTATATTACTTTCACATATGATGAACAACATTGGGATGTATATGACTTGCTTTGGGTTGGCTCACATGTGTCATACTATCTTTGTTCTTTCCATGTTCTTTGTGTGATTCCATGTGTGTAATGTGATCCTCCATATCATGTTGCTTGGAGTTTCTTTATGTTTGTGATCCTACTTTGGTTGACCCTTGTTACTCTGTTGGTGCAAGGATACAAAAGAAGTGAATCTATTGTGATATTCTTCTATTTGTATCTACATTTTTCTATCTATTGTAATCATTATCCTTTTATTTTTCTTGTTTGTTCCTTTTTGGGGATGACACAAGGTGTTGAGACATTAGGTCTCTTCCATGTTGACCCAAAATCTTTCCTTTGCTTTCCCTTTGTATGTGTCATTCCTCTATTTTTCTTATTCCACAAAGTATTTGGGGAATGTTGATGGTTCCAAGCTCTATTATATCACTGTATCAAAGACATATGCTGACCCCAAATTTGTGGGTCCCTTATGTGTTATAGTAGGATTGCATATGGGGGAAACCTCCTTTCCATGGAATATCTCTATTTACATGCATCTTTTGTGTTCAAAAGATAAGGTTCAAAATAGAAAAATGAGATTGTTAATCATAAGTTTGGTGGCTAGGATTCAAGAAAAAGCTAGAACTCTTATTCTCGAAGTCTGTTCAAACTTTGCAAGTTGGAGATACCATTTAACCAATACAAATACTAATAAGGTAAAGGGTAAAGGGGATCTCTGATCCCCAACACCCAATCAAGCAATGGAACATGGCCTCCAATGGATTTTATTGATAAGAAAAGGGTAAAGGATATCTTCAATGTCTGATGCACAATAAGATTGAAACTTGACAAGGGAAACTAGTTCTATGTGTAACACATATATGAGGGATCTTCGATCCTCGATATCTGAAGGTGGTAAAAATGAAAGAATTTGGTGTTTAAATGCAGATTTTCACAATAAAGAGTAAGGGGAAAGACCAAAGGCCGATCCATGAAAATTTTATAAAACTCCTAGAAAAGTTGTAACCTTGAAATAAAAGTTGATATATTCTAACATGACTTGTTTTTGCAGGTTTCTCTTCTTAATATATGAAAATGTTAATACACAATATTACGGTATTTGCAAGAGATATGCCTCCAAAAGATCCATAGGAAATGAAGTGTTGATACAAGGGTTACCATCTGCCTTCCAATATCTTTTCTCCCTACAATGAGATTAATGACACAGACCAAGCACATGTCAACATGGATGAATTCAAAATAAGTATTAGTAGTATCAGTGTTAGGACCTCAATGGAAAGGGATCTTACAAATTTTAGATTAGTGGAGGTTGTTTCTTTCCAAATTACTGTGCAATCTCTGGAATTAGTATTAACATGTGCTCAACACTAAAATCATAAGGCCTAAAAAATAAAAGGGGCCAATGGAGAGATTGTGTTGGACCTAAATCTAGAGATGATAGATATATTTTTCAAAATCCCTATTCATCCTTATTATGAAGCAGTAGATATGAAGAGCCATCAAGTACTTTGATGATGCTTTAGTTGACAACTTGACCTACATAAATGATAACTTATTGGAGAAACCTAGAAAGGTGGCATCCAAGTTGGCAAGGATACAACATCAAAGTGAGTATAGAGAAGATGTCAAGGACCTAATCATGTTATTGAGCCGAGTGTTTAGAATACCTAATGTAAAGGATTTTTATTTGGATGTTGAGGTTCATAAGGATTATTAATTCTTCTCACAAGAAGGAAATTGATTGGGTGTCTTATCAATGATAGCATTCATGAACAAATGTACAATGTCCTTTCATACATTAAGTTATTTATGGCATCATACCTTGTGTATCTACTAGTGTCATAGGCCTTATTCTCAGGTTTCACCAAGGTGGGATCTTATGAGCTAGGTGAAGTCAACATCTATCAAAACTACCCCCAATTGGAGTTGGAGGCAAGTTTCTTCAATTTGGTGTTGTGAATGACAATTTTATTTACATAATAATTAGAGGCTTGGAAGGAGACTTTTCTAGGAGGATCTCCCTTGAGGCTATGAAATTAATTGGAGATATTGGGTATTGATTCATCCAATACAAAACATTTGCTTACATCAAAGTGGTAGGCTTCCACAAGATGCCATACAAACTTCCAAGGTATCCTTCAAACAAGCTACTTTTTTTGGAGGTTTGTAGGAAAATAATTGAAGTACAACAACCCATTTCAGGGAAACATAAGCATATAGTTTCCCAATTCAAATAGGAGTGTATTTGTGTGCTAATACACAAAATTCCAAGAATACAGAAATTGAAATGTCCAAGTATAGATTTGATTTGTACCAAGATGCTCAGGGAAGATTTGACCCCATTGGGAATATCAGCAAGGTGATGGGAGAATATTTCATCCATGAGTCCAAATTGGAGGATCATTGGGATAATTGTGAGGAATAATTTGAAGTAAGACTAAAATATTATTGTTAGTTCACAATATTCTTCATGAGAAATTGCTTAAAATCCACGATCCCTAAGGAACACGTAGAATATGGAAAGGTTTTAGATCCAATCTATGTTGCCCAGGGGATCTTTGATGTTCTTATTTTCAAAGTAGATTGTTCAATTAAGGAAAATGACAACATAAAGGATAGATCTCAATAGGTAGTGGTGCACTCTCAATGTTGGTTGACTACACCTTTGTCCATTACCAAACCTCCAGAGAAGCCAAAAGTGGTTGATGAAAATCAAGGAGGAACTTCAACTAAGGTAACAGTGAAGAAAGAGCATGATAAACCTTCCTCCAACACCCCTACAACCAAGAATAAATACAAGGGTAAAATTTGTAGAGAAGAAGAGAAGAAAAGGAAAGAAATAGAGCTAATTAACATTACTTTTGAGGAAGAGGAGGAGCTAGAAGGAGAACAACTCTATAGAAAAAGGAGAACAAGGGTAGTCATTGGAGAAAGAGTAGCCCAATAGGAAATTGGAGAGGCTTACTCGTCTACCCCTCCTCATGAGTCTCCATTTCCTAGTCCCCCTCCATCACCAGATAAAAGAGTACATGTACCACCACCTCAGCCTCCATTTCCAACTCCTCCCCTTCATACAGGTGGATTAACCCTTGGAGAAGGAATCCCTATTGAAACCATTTTTGTGGAAGAAGAGGTTGAAAATGAGGCTCTCAAAGAAGAGGAAGTGATTAAGGACATTGATGATGTTTTTAGGAATGCACAAATTGATATTGATGTAGATGAAGTGATACAAGAAGAAGTGAACAAAGAAGGACCTCACATAGAAGAGCACATTGCTCAAGAGGAGTTATTGAGACAAGTAGACATTGAAGAGAAAGCCACCCAAGAAGAGAAAATTGTTGAGGAGATACCTCAGAGTGAAGAAGTGCACCAAGAGAGGTGATAGGGAGGTTGGATGAAACAATCACTATTTCATGCTTTGGGTCTTGCTTCGAAGACTCCTAGGGTGTGTTCACTCCACCACTTGAAACCTATAGGACCTCTCCTTATTAGGTCCCTTGATTTCTCCTTGCCAACCCAACTATCAACTTAGATTCTTCCTACCAAATCAAAACTTGGTACAATCTTGCAACTCTAACCTTCGCCCTTAATCCACCCTAAAGGCTACAATACCTCCAAACTTGAATTTAGCTTTGCAAGGGTGTGGAGGTGTTTCTATTTATTGAAATCCATACAATTTTGGTTCTTGAGGGTCCTCCTATCTCCATTTATAGGTCACTTTTACCAAACCCTCTTTTAGATCTTTAAAGGCTACTAGCCCTAGGAGCCCCAATTAGGCCTCCTACTCCGAGAAAACAGGTTGATTCTCTAAAATTTCCCAAAGAACCCCCAATCTTTCTTTGACATTCCTAGTTCATTTTCCCACCTCTCAAATATTTTTGAGGTCTTGGGTCTTTATTTTCCGTACAAGGCCTCAACTTGAAAATGGGCAAAAACTAGGGTTTTAAAGCCATTTTCTAGTTGCTCTCAAACTGCTAAGTATTCCTCACACTAGATGGACTAATAGAGTTTCCTCCTGATTACCAGGTCTTGGAAAGACCCACGTCTACCTTCTCCAAAAGTAAATTCAATAAGAATCTATCACCCCTTCAAGTTATGTGCTCTGCACCTAAGTCTTCCTAGCCGGGCACCTTCGTAACTCGCCTAGGGAAAGACTTTTCCAATAGCCTCTGTGCTTTCAAGGAACCTAAAGCCTACAATATTTACAACCATGGAGTCTAGTCACTATTCCCAAAGGGCCATACAATTTTTATGGTGGGAAAGTGAGATAAAACTCCATTCCTACAAAACTATCTGGTTCAAACCAGCAACAGCAAGAAAACAAAACTATTTACAAATATGCTTGAAATTGAATTGGAAAGCTATCTAAATTCCACACAGAGCTTGAAGACTAACAACTATACATCCTACACTAGTTACAATAGCATGACTAATCCTTTAAAAGCTCTCTTCAATACACAAAACAGGAAATTAACACAAAATCATACTATTTACCTTCAATTCACAAAACTTCAAACCAATACAAATGCCTCCAACCCCACTCCAATGCTGAAGTATCTCCTAAATAGGGTCTCCAATTCAGTTATGTTCTCCTTTAGCTCTCTTGGCTGCATGAAGCTCCACTTGAGCATTATTTGCAAAAATTGAAAAAAAAAACTCCTAGTAATCCAAAACCTTATTTTGGGCTAGATCCTAAAGATGCCTACTCAATGGTCAACATGACCTTTATTAGAGATTAATACCCAATCCAAAATGCCATTAGGGATTACATTCAACTGATCTTAATTTGCTTGTTTAGTTGTTCTAGACAAGACTATCATAGAAAAACTATGAGTTAACCTATGGCTGCTCCTGCACCAAGAGGTTTCAAGAAGAAGAAAATAAAACTCAAGAAGAGCTTGAGGCGAATATTGGTGGCTCTCAAGAAACAAAAATAGTTTCTACTCCACCTAGAGAAACCTTTACTGCTATACCATTATGGTTAAATCAAACTATTAAGAATAGATAGAGGACTTATGTAGAACCTCTAGATCCAATATTAACAATGTTATTAGAAGATTTATAAAAAATATCACTATGAAGAGCACAAAATTTTTCCCCAAATTTTTTTAAAAAAAAAATTGTTCAAAAATGGAGGTCATATGATTGAGTTATGAGCTTTTGAAGTTTTCCTTCCAAAATGAAATTTTCAATGGAGAGGGATCTAATTTGGTTGGTTGATCTACTAATGTCATCCTGACACAATTTTGACATTTGCACAAGAGGCCAATGAAATATGCCCATGTGGTCCATGAAAATATTCTCCTCTCTCGACAAAATGTACTTGAAATATTACATGTTAATGGAGTCTTGTAGATGCTCTAAAATATGCTCACAGTGGACGATCTAGGGGAATATTCTTTGGACTATATGTTGTCAATGTTTAGTGGGGATTTGTGGGATACAACACTAGCGTGGTCCATTATGGTGGCACCAAATGGAACCCATAGCAACCTGTAGTACCTTGTGTACTATAGAGTCTACAATCTTACAATACATTGTGTACTAGAGGGTACCAAAAAAAATATATTTTATTTTTTAATTATAAATTTTTTTAAAAACATTAAAAACATTTTATTACAACTGTATTGATTGATTCTTTTGATGTGATCCACACAATGCTTGTGCTAGCAATTGTACGTTCATATTGACAATTGTACCATCAATGGGGGGAATTTTTTTTGAGGGCCTAATGCAAAGTTCTTAGATTTTGATGATTTGAAAGTTGATCATAGGGTTCTTGAGCCTTCTAGACACAATGATAGGGTTTGTTTTGACCCAAAATACTCCAAAATTATATCTACCTTTTGGATTTGACAACCACCTTTTAAATTCAAGCCCTCATAGTTTTGGCCACCTCTCAACTTCAAAACCTCATAGATATGGCCTCAAATTTCCAATTTAAATGAAACAAAAGAAAAAATTGACTTTTTTGAACTTTGTGAACTCAATGATGAGCTCAAATTTGCACCAACAAGATCCAAAATGAGCCTTCAATATAAATCCATAAAGAGGAAACCCCAAAATATGATATTTATTTTAAGTTTTTTAATTCTCTAAATCATCATTTGATGCAAGAGAAGAGAATTCTCAACTTTTCAAGATCCACAAATATTTGCAACCTATATCTCTCAATTAAGAATTTAACAAGAATTAATCTGACAAGCTTTGATACCATGTAAGATTTGGTTGAATACTGTAGGTCTCACCCAAGATCTATGAACTTCTATGAAATTACAAGAGAATTGAACTATGAAAGAACAATGGTATTGTATCGAAGGATGAAAATGATATTACAATTGGATTGATTTATAAAAGAGAACCCCTTGGTTATATAGCCAATGTGAGACATAAGATTAGACAATATCATGCAAAGTGTCTTAATCCTATGTCATGAGATAAAAAACATTAAATTACCTAGGAAAAGAATTAAATGGCATAAGATAAGATAAGTCTAATGCCAACTAAGGCTTCAAGAAATATTCATAGGACCTTAGTAAACCTGACATGTGAATAGGACCTAATAGGTGAACTAGTTTGGTAAAACTCCATATTCACACCAATAAATCTCCATCATGATCAATAGTGGGGTGGAAATAACATATCACATTCATAGTACATATGGTTACCAAAAGATGGTGGTTCAATGGCCAACCATTGTGTAGGAGGTGTTAATTTTGATGGTCTATTTTTATTGTCGAAATTAGAAGAATTTCTCCATGGAATGTCTTGATATAGTAGTTGTTGTTTTATATACAAGGGATCTACTTAGATTAACAATTTTCAAAAGATTTTATGAATTTTATTATAGATGATTAGTTGTAGAAGATAAAGAATTAGATGTGGATATTTTACCTTTCTATATTTCTCTATTCTACTTACCAATAGTAACTAAGATACCCTTGATTTCAATGACCATTGTTTGAGTGCCACTAAGATAAAAAACCCTAACTCTTCTCAAATAGAGAATAGCATCCAAATATTGTGGATTAATAAAAATGTAATTTTAATTTTCACATATTGGTCTCTTTGCTTGTTCAATCTTATTTACGAGTGTGTTAACTTTGGTAGCAAATTCCATCATTCTCTCATGTATTTCCTTTCATTTGAGTTAATTTTGCTAATAAGGAATGCTTATATTCAATAATATTAAATATTTCTTCAATTTTTTCTTTAATTTCATTTTAGTTAGCTATGGAGCTTGATAGTAAGTGATGAAACCAATCTATTGTGGCATTAGCCTATTACCCAATGAATAATCAAACTACCACATACTCACATGTTGGGTTCCTAATAGTGGAGTTGCAACCATGAATTGTAATCTACGTATTTCCCCCTACTTAATTTTCCATCCCCATTGAATTTGGTAATATTATTGCATAAACATTACATAAGGTCATGTAATTGGCTTCTAAGGGAACCTCGAGGGTCTAATTACTACACATCGAGTCACAACAAGTTGAGAAACCATATTTTAAATATTTACATTAATGGGTACAACAATTTCATGTAATATACAAGATTGGATAAGACATCAACTAATTTTGGAGGACACGAATGAAGACTAAGTGTCTAAGAATTTCTATGAACACTTGGCATGAAGAAATTGAAATCATATTCTTCATCAAAGGAATGAAATGGGTCTTGAAGGCCTTTTTTATCACATCTTGTAAACCTCTTGGTAGATAGTTTACAAAAAATATTGTTGATATTTGTACACAAGTTGAGTTTATGGGGAAAAAACCAACACTCTTTTAATGATACTAGGGAATCACATTCCTAGAGAATGGAACAATATGGCAGATTGTTTAGCCAAGTGGGCCTTTGATCATATGAAAAATTGGAACATTGTGGATAGGGGTCAATTACCCCTGGATTTGTCTCATAAGCTAGACAATTTAGTGGACTTTGGCAGGGTTGTGTAAGGCCTTGTTTTAATAAATTTTTACCTCTCTTTTATTAAAAGGGATACTTACTCTAATAATATTTATGTTATCTTCTCTCCTTATGTCTTTTCTAAGGTTCTCTTCATTAAACATGTTTTTACTTGATGGTACTCTTGATTATATCTTCTATACCTCCAAGAAAGAGTTAAAAATTACATTATACTATCTTCTTATTTCATGTCTAACTAATTGATATTATGCTATAAAACTAGAGGACCATTACACTAGATAATCATACATGCATGTATATATTTGTATTTAATTTTAATATAGAAGGACTATTTGTATGACAAGATTGGAGTCCCTAGTAGAGTCACCAAAAGATATTTTGGTAAATATATTTGTTATGTCAAATCCAAATAGTGATTAGGATAACTAACCATCCTTATGATAGTGAAGCTACTTTTATTGAAAATCAAAATTGTGAGCAACAAATAAACTATATATTAGGGTAGTTTTTGTAAATAAAAAAATTATAAAAAATATATGATACATTGATTTTCTAAATAGAAAATAAATTTTGACAAAAATATTCAATCATTAGATTTTGAAAATAATGAGATGTGCATATTGAAGAAATAGAAAATAGAATTTTGGAAACCCACACATGATAGATATAATGTTATGAAGTTAATGAATAAATTCACAACAATTCTCACAACTGTAAAGTATTCTAGGAAAAAACAAATACATCTAACAAAAGAAAAGACACAAGTAAATTTATATCTAACGTAAGAGTCTAGACATAATCATAACATCACACAAGATTGGAAAACTTTTATATGAAGTTATTTATTTCTCAAAAAGCCCCAAAAGCTCAAAGTCTTTCATTTTCAAATACAACTTTATAGAAATATGTTCTAAGCTCAATACCCCTTGTATAAACTTCACTTTTAAAATGTTTCCATCATCACAAATATTTTTGGGCACATGAGCAATTCCAAAATCACTTATTTGGAATGCAATAAGCCTTGAGTGTTTTATTTTTCTTATCTCATGTTCATTGTCACATTCATGCCAAAAAATTTATAGGTTGAACTTGTGTTTGAACAAGTCTCCTACAAGCTTGTTAGCATTACCCTTTGGATTGAATGCTAACCTCTTATCATGAACATATAAGCTGAATTTAGAAAATTATTCTTTAGAAATATTGGTATAAAGAATATAAGAACAAGTATAAGTAGTTATAAAGGGAAACTGAACAATTGGTCTACTTTTCCATACCAAAATCATGTGAATTTCACATAGTTGAATTTGAAAGCTTCTAGATTTGATGGAAAATATTTATGCAATTAAATCCAAAAGACTTCAAATTCAATAACATAGACTATGGAAATTTAATGTCTTTAACTTGACACGATTGTTTAGTAAGGACAAATAGTGCCAACTTGTCACTTACATATTTGGGTAACCTATATAATGCACCTATAAAATACCCTATTTTGATATATTTAAAAGTAGAGGATTGAATGAACTAATTCCCCCATATGATGTAATAGAAAATGTACAGCCTCCAAAGATTGGTGTTTGTTTATATCATTTTCTACCCACCTAATTAAATAAAACAAAAAGGCATCATTCACTTTTGAAGTGCTTCTATTTTTTCTTAAACTCAAACTAAGGATAATCATTCAAACTCTAAAGATCATAAATGCTTTACACAAGTGAAAAGTAGATTAAGATACTAGATAGATGTGGGAAATGTAACAACTTGAGCTATCTCATGTTGTTAACAATAAATCTTGCATGAGTTTTTATATCATTAGCATAAGTCTTACGCAAGATTTATTCCATGATTATGTGTCCGAAATCTATATTTGAGATGCTTCTGAATGAGCATAAGAATTTTGTTGAGGGGAAACCCATGTGAATTCATAATGTATTTCTTTAGCCTTGTAAAAATACATGTAGGAGTGTTGTGGAAGGTTATGTTTTTAGGTTGTAAGTTTCAATTTAATACAAGATGTAGGATTTGACATCCAATCAACATTTTACTTGGGTACATTAAAAGTTTATAAGTTTGTAAAGTATAAGTGTTGTGGGACTATGAAGTGTGTGAACAATCATGCAAGTTGTAATGGTTTTTTAGATGTTAGAAGGTTCTAGAACTTCTGCAACATTCATATTTTGCAATACTTTTTGGTGCAAAAGCAAGAGAAGAGTGTACTTGAATATTGTAGTGATGCATGAGATTTTGGTGATTACATTAAAGATGAATGTATGCAATATCATGACATAAAAATAACTTAGTAGCAAGCAAGATTTAATCACAAAAGTACTTTAGAGAGTAAATATTCACATACTTAGCCCGCACAGGTAGCAGGGTTGGCTTGGGTTGTGGATTTTCTCTCCATTGGTTTCAGGTTTGACTCTAAGGCCTGGGCTTTCTCAATGCACATGGTTTGCGAGCTATTGTGTGCATCCCTAGGGGACTAGTCTCACCTCAGCTCACCCCATAAAGGGAATGTGTTGGGTTGAGATATGGGGACACCCTTGGGTTACTATATATATATATATATATATATATATATATATATATATATATATATATATATATATATATATATATATATATATATTTGCACACTTGATGAAAAATAGATATAAGAAAACACAAGACAGACAAAAGTAAGCATAGAAAATGCCTTGTAAAATGAAGGTTTTAGATTAAAAAATAATTCATGTATGAAAGTAGAAATTAAAGAATGCATAAAACCTAATGAGGCTTTAACCTAGAATTCCAAAATGATTCCTCAAAGGTGATAAAGCACACTACAATTTGGCCTTCATACACACAATGTGATATCCTAAGCCAACCTACAAATTTTGAGGCTTCAATCAAGAATGCATTTTCCATCTTGGTTTTTCCCTATAGATCTAAATTGATTCATTTTGGATTTGTCAATCTTTGGTGTCCTCTCTACAAATACTAAGAAAATCTTGAACATATTTTTTGGTTTTTTACTAAAGTCTAGTCTATTTGGAATTGGATCCACTGTTTTTTAAATCTTTTCATAACAAAATATTTTTCTTGGAATATAATTCTTGTGGGGCTTCAACCTAATTTTTCTACTAAATTCACCTAGATATGACATGCTTTCAAAGTGGATACCTTATCAACATTTGAAAAGATAACAATTAACCTCTTTTTAGGAGCTTTATTGGCATCCATTTCTTTATGTATGGTAAATTCATGATTTGTTCTAATGTTCTCATGCAAATACAAATGCAAGCTAATAAAGTTTGTTCATTTATAGGTGCTACTTGACCATGATAGAAATACATCTTATATGGTTTCCAGAGTCCCACCAACCTCTCTATATCATAGGGGTCACTCCCCTTCTTGAAGATGTCAATGTGGACATAGTCACAATAATCATATGCATAATTCTTATGGTCCTCATGATTCTCTATAACCTCCATATAGAGGGTCATAGTGCCCATGGTAGCTCTCAACAAACATGTTTTCTTTCTATTACCTCACAACCCCAATATAAGGGTGTTACCAAGTGGCCAAACAATGAAAAAGTTCTTCACTTGGCATTGGCTATTTCTCCTACTAAGAATGAAACTCAACCACCAAATGAAATGCAAGATAATGGTGGATTCTTTAGGAGTTGTGAGCCAATCTCTAACAGTAAAGATCTTCATGATGGCTATGGTAAGCTTGATGTTGTATTGAATTTATAGCTCTTCATTACTTTGTAGTTTAACCACTTGTTTATATTAATCTTGTTTTCTTACTTTCTTTAAAAACTTTGCCTTACCTAAACTTTGAAATGTGATCATATTCCACCTATATTTTATTTTTAACATAATATAAAAATACAATATATTCATTTAAAAAAAAAAAAATCATCTCTCCCATGTTACAATGTTTATGTTTTCCTTGTAGGGAAGAGGACCTAGTAGTTGCATGTTTCAATAGTTGTGATAGTAGTTGTTTATATAATGCCCAATAGTTGTGACATGACTACCCTAGCTTAAACAAAATGTATTCCTTTGATCTCAAAAGCAACCAATCATGTGATGCCACATCAGCACTCAACTACCCATGATGTGAATGCACAAGTATTGGTAGCACTCTTTTTTGGGCCTTTTTGGACATCTTGACAAAAAACATGCTGATGTGACATCATATTTGATGATGTGGCCCTGAAACGAAAGTTATAAGCAGGGGATAACTACTAGGTCCTCTCCCCTAAAAAGTATTTTTACACAAATCAAAAAAATTGGGAGTGATTTGAAATTTCCATGTAGGATAATTAGAAGCGCAAAGTTAGGGTGCACAACTACTAGGTCCTCTCCCCTAAAAAGTATTTTTACACAAATCAAATCTACTCATTAAATGGATTTGTTCACTTCTTATCTTTATAGCACACTGTCATCTCAAGAAGAGCTAAAACTGACTTTGTGTGATCAGTCCTTTTCTCCCTTTCGACTTTGAAGCCCATTAAAAGCCTCCTTCAATTGGTATCCTGTGTTTCCTTGTTCTGATTCAATTCAATTTCATGGCATCCACATCTATTTCTGGTCTACAGCTGGATACCGAACTTTCTGGTGCTTTCGAGGGAATTGCTCCACAATCTGCACCTGCTTCTGGTACATCCTCAACTCTTCCTTGTGATATATTCATTAATCATCCTGGACCAGATGTGAAACACACACTGGCCAACAGTCTCTACCATGCCCTCCATGACAGAGGACTGGGAGTTTTCTTGGATGTGGAAGAAATTGAACTGGGTGATTTCTTACCAACAACAATAGAAGAAGCAATGCGTAGTGCTTCACTTCATATAGAAATTTTTTCCAAGAATTATGCAGAGTCCCCCTGGTGTTTGGCCAAGCTCGCCTTTATGCTTAAAACTGGCACACAAATTGTTCCTATCTTCTACCATGTTACCCCTATGGATCTCAGATGGGTGACTAAGGGAAAAGGAATCTTTATCGATACCTGTTCAGATCATGAACAAAAGGGTAGATACAGCTCAGATAAGATTGACCAGTGGAAGATGGCACTACATACTGTTTCATTTTATTCTGGTGAAATCATAAGCAATAATGAGTAAGTGGCATGCAATATACTCCCTCTTTTGCATTCGTCTTGAAACTTTTCTTTCCTGCATTCTTTTTTATCTGTCTGGTTTTTAAAATGTTAGAATCATCGTTTTGAGTGGTCTCTTATATTCATTTTTATATTTTGTTTAACATGTTTAGTGACGAGAGGAAGTTGCTGAAAAGTATTCTGAACAGAGTACTCAAACTAATAAGCAAGGTGCCATTAGTGGTTGCAAAATATCCAATCGGTCTAGAAGAATCTGTAAATGATTTCGAAGTTTCCACGCTTCAGTCTTCACAGAACTGTCAGAATGTACAAATTGTGGGAATATGTGGTATGGGTGGTTCTGGCAAGACCACTCTTGCAAAAGCAATATATAACAGAGAGTACACCTCTATGGAGAGAGTGTTTTTGATATTAAAGATGCTGCAGCCAAAAGTGTGTTGCATAATAAGCAGATAAAACTGTTGGAGGACTTAGGTGTCAAAGGTGTGTCATTTGACAACATAGAGCAAGGCAAGGCAATTATTGCAAGTCGTCTGAGATCTGTTCGTGTGATCATTATTTTGGATGATGTGGGTCACATTGATCAACTGGAGGCTCTGTTGCCAACAAAGGATAATCTTGGATGGGGTGGTTTGGTGATTGTTACAACAAGGGAAATGGAAGTCCTCAGATTGGCAGGTACCTCCTCCATTTATAAGATGAGAACATTGGATTTGTTGCATGCCCAACAACTTTTCTGTTGGCATGCTTTTCTACAACCTTCTCCTCCTGAAGGATTTGAGGATCTTGTTAAAAAGTTCTTACATGTTTGCAATGGGCTACCATTGTCTCTCAAGGTAATTGGGGGACAGCTTTATGGCAATTCTGGTAAAGATTATTGGGAGTCTCAATTACACAAAATATCCAGAATATTGCCCAACTGCATTACAGAGAGGCTAAAAGTTAGCTTTGATGCCTTAGATAAGGAAGAGAAACATATATTCCTGGAGACTGCTTGTTTCTTCGTTGGAATGGAGAAAAATTCTGCCATTGAAATCTGGAACCGATTATGGTGGAGCGATCTGCATTGTTTGGAGACACTTGTGAATAAAAGTCTTGTTGAGATAGATGAGGACAATTACATAAATATGCATGATCATCTAAGGGATATGGGAAGAGAAATTGCATGTCAAGAGTCACCTTACACTCTGTGCTTTCCCCGACAGTTTATCAATTCTGAGAAACAAGCAGAGGTGAGTTAGGCTTATAATTTTTCTATAACTATCTCACTAATCATAGGAGTTTTTTTTAATTTGGATAATTGTTTTGTTCTATACCAACATATATAGCTCAACATGCCATGATATTTATGTCAAATATAATGATTGATCATTTGCAGATCAGTATGTTTGTTTGTTCAAACTCTCCTTTTCTCTCCTATAATTGAAAAATCCAAAAAAAATTCCCTTCTCACAAGCTTAAAAAAACTTCTTTCCCCTCCAATTAACTACTCATATTCACAAATATTTGATTCTGAGTACATATCTTTATAAATTTCTTATTATATTGTTATTGTTTTTATACTCAAAAAAGAATAAAGATTGGAGGAACAATAGGAGCAGCTGCACCAACTAGCCAAGTTGATTACTTTCCTGTTTCCTCTCAGATTTTGTTGCCTGAGAAAATAGGAGTGAACAATGGCCTGATGGGAGACAATTTGCCACCTGCTGAGGAAGTGGTAACTTTAATGCAGAACAACAACATTGGGAAATTGAGGATTTACAAAGCAGAGCCTCTTGTACTAAAGGCCTTTGCAAATTATGGGATCGATATAATTGTAGGTGTGGCTAACTTCGAGTTGCAGAATATCTCCTCCAACCAGGAATTAGCAAACAAGTGGGTAGATGACAACGTTCTGGCCTACTATCCTGCCACCAATATCAAATACATTGTTGTGGGCAATCAGGCCTTGGAAAAGGCTGAATATGGACAATATTTTCTTCCTACCATGAACAACCTGCAAACTTCTCTTCAGAACACCAATTTGCAGCATAATATCAAGGTCTCCACCACTCATGGGAGGGCAGTAATGCCCATTTCATATCTTCCATCCAAGGGGACTTTCAATCATGGAGTAAAGGATAAGATGAGATCTGTTCTGCAATTCCTTGACCAGCACAGCTCTCCTTACATGGCCAATATCTATCCCTACTTAGCCTACCTGGGAAACCCCAATATTAGTTTAGACTTTAGACTATGCACTGTTCAATTCCACATCTCCTTTTGTGAGGGATGGAGACAGGATTTACACCAACTTGTTTTATTCCATGGTTGACACTATTTATTCTGCCATGGAAGCTCTGGGTTTTAATAACATACCTATTGTTGTTACTGAAAGTGGATGGCCCTCGTATGGGACTGCAGAAAAAGCTCTGGTTGCTACGATTGATAACGCCCAGAATTACAATAATAATCTGGTTAAACATGTATTGTCCAAGGCAGGGACACCCAAGAAACCAGGAAGGAGTATAGAGACTTGCATCTTTGCTCTTTTCAATGAGAATATGAAGTCAGGAGATGAGACAGAGCAACACTTGGCCTCTTCCACCCCAATAAACAGCCTGTTTATCCTGTTCACTTTTCTACCTAGTTTCATTTAGTTCTATGTAATAATCAGTTGTGTCTGCAATTATTTCAAAATCAAAATAGGGATTTGGGCCGCCTGTCAGCTGATGACTATTGTTATATTTTTCATTTTAAATAAGCACTTGTATGTATTCCATAAAACTAGTAGACATCCGGTGTATTGTAGCCCGCATGGGTAGCGTAGTTGGCTTGGGCAGTGGATTTGCTCCCCACTGGTCTCGGGTTCGACTCCGCTCTTGGGTTTAAGAGGTGGGGCTTCGGGTGGGGGATCTCACCCATGGGATTAGTCTCGTGCTAGCTTGCCCCAGGTACCCAAGGTATGGGCTGCTGCTGCTGGACTGGGTCGAAGGGACACCCTGTTGTATAAAAAAAAAAACATAATGATTGTTTTTTATTTTCCTCTCTAATTCTCATTGTATAAGTTATTTTATTAAATAATTTACATGTATAATTAAGTTTTTGAAGTTCTCTTTGTGGTTTATCTTTTGATATATTTAATGTTTTTATTGTTATGCGATGACAACATGGTAGAAGCAACTCATTTGGGCTTGTATATGTGAATTTGGTCTCATATGATTTTAAACTAGCAATTGCACCTTGGTGTGCAATGGGTACGCCGAAGAGGTGTCGAAGGTCAATTAGAAAAACAAATGGTCTATTTTTTGTATACATTTTATAGCATATGAGGTCAATTGGTAGGCCATTTAATAAATGATGTTGTTTTTGCAATAAAGGTCTCAATGGAGAAGTGATAGCTTCAAATCATTGATACATCCTCTTACAAGATTCCAAACATGATTAAAATAAGACATCTGAATGAGGAAGATAATCTAAGCAAAGGTGAAGGTAGACAAAGGTTTTTGAGATTCATTACATTATGATAGATACCATACTCTATTATAAAGCTCCTATTTAGGAAAAGTAAGGAGAAGTTAGTCAAAGGTTTTTGAGACTAACTTTATATATGTTGATTGTATTTGATTGAAAGTTTCCAAAGATTTTTCAACAAATCCATTTTGTGCATAGTCTATGATCGTAGAAAGCCATGCTCTGACATAATTTGATCACTTTGAGTTAACAAGTGCCACCCATTATATTCAAGTTGACAATGTGGACTGTGTGATTTGTCTCCAAGTAGTGTAGTTTGCATGTTACAATGCTTCATTACTTCTAACCCAAAAAAATGAAGGGTGAATTTCTTTCTAGTCAACGCAATGACATTGACCTCAGTGTAGGCCAATATGTAGGTATGATGGATACCATATAACATAGAATTAGTTTTCATGAATAATTTTTAGTTGTTAGTTGTGTTGTATTGTACATTTTATTTTGATACTAATACAATTTTGTGATGGTAGAAATGGGCCCTTCTTTTGTAACGAGATTAAATGTTCATAGTTTTTAGTATGTTAAATTATATTTCATTGTTTTGTTGATACATATATACTAGAAGAATTATCACCTAACAATAATAGAAATTAGCTATATCAAATCAACTCTTAGGAAAGCAATAGCCATGAATGTAGATCCAACTTGTTCTTTTGAAGAGAGCATAGTCATCTATTGCTTTGATGAAGTATTTGTTATTAACTTATTTTAACAATACAAAAATCATAGGCATACTTCAAGAGTGATGACCATAAATTTTGAGGCATTTTATCAGGCTTGCATATGTTTTTACATTTTGCATTAATGTCCATTGGGTACTTACAACCACAGTCTTTGACATAAATCCACTATTTGATTATTGTGATACCCCTCATGTTGTTGTTACTTTTATGGACAAATCTTGTACTTGGTTGTGTGGGTGATCAGTTCACCATTTTGGTTGTGCATGGACTTATGGCTTGGTTGTTTGGTTGCATTGATTTTACATATGATGTTAGATGATACTTTTTATAGTGATTATGTTATAAGACTTTTTGTGGTGTTCTTCAATAATATATATATGATGATGTGTGAACTTTATGCTGTTATATTGTTTGGTGTGTTTATTTGTAAGTCTTGGTGAAAGGACAGAGTGGCATCACTTGCTTGCAAGTGCCTTGTCACCCTGCGATTGCCTTTCACGGTGTGTTTTCTATGGAGATTTATATGCTTCACGACATCACTTGCTTGCAAGTGCCCTGTCACCCTGCGATTGCCTTTCACGGTGTGTTTTCTATGCAGGAAGCAAGTACTAAGTCTTGATTCCACCTGCTTCGGTAGGACAGGGCGAGCATCAAAATAAACTCAACGGGATTGATGTTTTAAAAAGGAGTGGTTAGGAAAGAATTCTCGTCCCAAGTTTGTCTTTTGTGAGTTTATTGTTGTCTTTGTTTTTATTTGTCCTTGTTTGTAAATGTGTTCGTGTTGATTAATAGTTTAGTTTGGGATTTAATAAATTTTTAATCAATTTTTAATTAAGTGTGATTTAATTAATGTTGGGTATGTGTGATCAATTATATATTTAATTGATAGAGTTTTAAGTTATTTGTAGTTTAGTTAATTGAGTTATATTCTCTATTAAAGCAATAGTTTAAATAAAATAAATTTTGCTTTGTTGATATTTTAAAAGTCTTATTGCTTTTGCATTTTTGAGTTAATTAAATAGTTTATTAAGTTACATTATTAATAAAAGAAAATATAAATAATAAAATAAAATATAAATAAATGAATAAAATTGATTTTAAAATAAAATTATTAAATTTTCTTTTATTGGAGTTGTACAGGAAGAAGTAGGAAATTAATGAGTTTTGGTTGGGGAAAATATTCCTGGAAGAAAAAGAGGCATGGGTAACAAAAGTTCTTCATGGGAAAGATTTGGCTGAGAAGAGTGGGGAAAGCTCTGTGTGAAATTTTTTTTTGGTTTTGTGTTGTATACTTGTGTGTGAATTTGGAATAAGCTGCAAGGTTCCAGAAGATTTTCTTGTTGGCTGGAGGTGAAGCTTCTGGGAGGAGTTTTAAAGCTGCAGGGTTCCGAGGCAAAATTTGGTACAACTCTTACTTCTACAGCCTACAGGAAATAGGTATTTCATTGTTTTTAATTTGTTTTCTTTGTAAAATGCTTTCTTCTGGTGTATAAGAAGAATTATCTACTTTCTTGGAGGAAATTAGAATCTTAATGTTGAAAACCTTGTTTCCGGCTGTTGCCATTAAAGCTTCTGTTGCCTCTGTAAATTTTAGTTTAAAAAAAAAAAAAACCGTAGTTGAACAGACAAAATTTAGAGTATTTTTGTGCAAGGAAAAATGGGAATAAACATAGGAAAACTAGCAAAATTACTGTGCAACTTCTTGTTGCCTGTGGTAGTTGTGGTGTTTCTATTTCTTTGTAATTTATCACTAGAAAATAAAACTTAGCTTCCATATGTTTCTTTTTATTTTAATGGAATTGCTATTTCCTCTGTAATCTTCTAACTGTGAAATTTTAATTTAAATGTAAATGGTATTTTACAATTTTGTCTGTTATCTGAAAAATATAGATTTATATTTTCTAGTACAGAGAAATTAAATTCCTGTATTTATAAAATATATATATATATAACTGACGAATTTTTCGTACTCGGAATTTCATCAGAAATTTTATATATATATATATATATATATATATATAAATAGTGAAATTTTATTAAATTGAACCATATTTTATTTAAAATAATTAAAAAAAAAAAATTATTGAAAACATATTGATATGGGAGGGGACGGCTACAGCCATACCCCACTCCCTGCGCAGCCCATAAGGGCCGCGCACAACAGTCGAAGAACTGCTGTACAAGAGTCCTTAGACTGCTGTACGCAGTCCCAAAGGACTGCGTCCTCCCCTATGGGAGGCACGCAGTTCCAAGGCTACTTCATTTTTTTTTTCAAAAGTTTTTTTTGATTTTGATGTTATTTAAAATACGAAATATAATTTCATAAATCATTTAAATTTGTTATTTGAATATTTAGAATTAATTAAATTAAATTTTTATGATGATATATATATATATATATATATATATATATATATATATATATATATATATATATATATATATATATATATATATATATATATATATATATGTATATATATATAGATATATATTTAAATATGATTATATATTTTCTTTTGGAGATATTTGAATTAAATGATTTATTAAACATATTTAATTGTCTTTTATTAGCAAAGTTAATTGAGAAAATTATTGGTTGATTTTTGTAAAAGAAACTCTTGCGTACGAAGATGATTGTTTGATTTAAGGATTTATGTTATAAATCAATTATTATAGGAGATAGGATTGTTGTTGAACTTCTAGAGGTTAGGGAATCTGATATCTTCAATTAGGGTTTTTAGTTCTACTCTCCTTGTGGACGTAATCTAGTGAATACTTTGAGTCTTGTTCTTTTGTTAAGTTACCATTTTGTAAGAGTTTGGCAAGATGGTTTTTACCTCGCAAGTCGCTAGCCTGTGTGTTGTGAACTTGAGAGTTCAATTCCTCCTGTATGTGGTATGTTTGGGAAATCTAGGGAGAGTGGCTCTCTATGGGCGCTGGCGCACAAAGGGGCTGTCAGGATAACCCACAGTAGAGTTAGTGTAAAAAGTGAAAACCTAACTAAATAATTAGGGGATGGGTAGTTAAACACTAAAATATAATGATAGATACCTCGCTCACCTGTTAGGGCTATCAAAGACTAAAGGTGGTCGAGAAGGCCATGGTTGGCATAATCGTGATCTCGTTTCCACGAGTAATGCACGATTCCGCATGAGTCACCCTATGGGGCGGCGCCTTGAAATAGGCAGTCAGGATAACCATAGATGGAGGCGACACCTTGTGATAGGATGTCAGGATAATCCATGAAGGCCATGTGATGACACTCTCCTCTAGCCTTTCCCTTAGTTGTTTTAAACTAGAATCCTCTGGAAGTAATTTATTGTTTTGACTTGGAGCCTTTTGTCATCATGTTATGTTAGTAGACTTATTTTGTCACTTTTCCTTTGTGTATAAATTCTTTTCCATGATTGGTGTTGAGTCATATGTGTAACTTTAGATGTCTTGGTCGGGAATCCTTTCTTAACTACTCCTAGCACGGGGGTGGTCGGGTGGAACGTGCTTCGCACCCCGGTGGGTTTCCCATTATGCAGTCATACCTTCAGTGCAGAGATTGTGGTGACAGTTTGTACCAGATTTATGTACCATCTGATGTATACATTTATACTTTATTCATATCATGTAAATTGTATTGTAACTCGCCCATGTGTTGGGATAATGTATCTTGTAACTTGGATAATTGGTCATTGGTATTTAGCTTGTATCATGATGTATTGTTATAACTCATTTTGTAATTCAAAACATTATTCATTGATGCGATTATATATATTTGATGTTGATTTGATGAGTAAATTAGTTTCTCTTTGTTTGCCAAGTTTTATTGGTTATGTAAACTCATTTAGTATATGTGGTACATTCTTATTGTTATGCTCAACATTTATCATTTTTATATGAGAGCTCATATCCATGGAATGAATGTTGTTCATAAATGGGTAGATAACGCAATGTCTCTACGTGTACCCCAAGGGACTTGGAATTTTAGTATGTATTTGTAATTATGTTAGTTGCAAATGATAACATAGTATTTTTACTTTATGTTTAAAAAAAAAAAATTGTGTAGTTAGTTGTCCTTTGGGGTTTGCGTGTCGGGGTGTTACAACTTGGTATCAGAGCCAGGTTTGCAAACATTGGGTACTCTAGGTAGTTGAGTCCATTAGGCAATCTGGCGTAACTCTTGATCTGACATAACTCAATTGTTGTGCAGGATCATGCCTAGGGGTAGAGGACGTGGCCGAAGAGGAGGCCGAGGTGGTGGCCGTGGGGCCAATTGCCATAGTCCATCACTTCCGAGCTCACATGGGTCAGAGCGTGAGGAACTTCAGAGTTCCCAAAGCATTTCGATAGGAGGTGGTGGTCAGAATCTAGAGCAACCTGGTATAGGTGGTCAGTTGCAGCATCTGTTAGAGGAGTTATTGGGTCGTCTTGGCCCTAGGCAGGATGAGGAACAAAGATTGGATAAGGAAAGGGAGAGATCCCCTAGACGTCGAGAAAACACAGCTGAGCAGGAGGCAGTAGTGGGAGGTCATATGAGGGATTTATTGAGAGCACGAACCCCTACTTTTGATGGATCTGGTGGGGGTCTTGAGGTAGAGACTTGGTTGATTGATTTGGATAGATGCTTTGCAATACATCCCTATGGCAGTAACACTAGGGCTAGGTGCGCTATCATGCACCTCAGAGGCTTTGCTTCCACTTGACGGAGGCTAGAGGAGTAGAAATTGCACATTGACATCAGTATGGTTACTTGGGAGTTGTTTTTTGAGAGGTTCAGGGCCCGATTTATTTCTGATCACTGGAGGTAGTGTAGAGTTCACGAGTTCATTGAATTAAAACAGATGACTATGACCGTGGAACAATATGAGCGTCATTTTTACGATCTCAAGCAGTATGCAGGTATTGGAGATGATGAGGCCATGCTAGTGCAACATTTTTTCAGTGGCTTAAATGCCCGTATTAGTGGTGGTGTTCGTGTCTTTGAACCGAAGATGATGGAGGTGGCAGTAGAGAAAGGCCGCCTTGTGGAAGAAAATTTAGCTATGGCTTTAGGAGGGCACACGGGAGTACAGATTGGTAGTGCTCCAGTTACCGGTGTTGCTTGTCGAGGTGGGAAACCTCAAGCAGCAGGGACTTCTAGAAAATTTTGGGCACCTTCTAAGGGTGGTCCACAGCAGCAACAACAGTCACAATCTAGAAAGTTCAAACCCCATACATAGCAGCGTGATAGATCTCAAAGCAGAAGGAACCGTAGTTGGCAACAAGTTAGACAGGATTGCTTTGAGCAACCCGCTCAGAGTACATAGACAACACCATCTCGAGGCAGCTTCCAGCAGTCGAGTGCACCATCAGGTGTTAGAGGGTATGGATGTGGTACAGGTTGCTTCTCTTGTGGGCAACATGGGCATATAGCGAGACAGTGTCCAAAGAGGAGTACTATAGGATTTAGTCAGAGACCAGCTGCTTCTGAGCCAACAGTGGGAGATGCAGGGAGAGCTCATCGGGTATTTGCAGCAATAAAGAATCGCCAAGCTGAACATCAAGGCACTGTAGTTGAAACTTCAGGTGTGTTGAATGGTACTGGTATATCTATTCTCTTTGACTCAGGTGCATCAGATTCTTTCATTTCTCCTTTAGTTGTGGAACATTGTGTACTGGTGGTAGCTAGGCAAGGCATTAAATGGCAGGTCGAATTGGCCTCCGGGGCAAAGGTTGCAGTTGATTCATTAGTTCAGGGTTGCAAATTGCAAATAGGGGCACTTACAACTATGGTGGATCTTCGAATCCTACCCCTTGGCTCATATGATGTAGTTTTGAGTATGGATTGGTTGTATGCTCACCGTGCTATAATTGATTGTCGACATAAGGTAGTGCATTGTGTTGATGATGTGGGTAGTGAGGTGGAGATCATTGGCATTCAGAGACCTATCTCATTACGCTTAACCTCAGCTATGCAATTAAAAAGGTGTTTTAGACAGGGTTTTCAGTTATTTGCTGTGTCAGTTAATGATTTGGACTCCGATGAGAGTCAAGGGATTTCATTGGATGATTACCCCCTTCTTAAGGAATATTCTGATGTTTTTCCTAGTGAAATTCTTGGGATGCCACCTAAGCGTGACATCGACTTTAGAATCGATCTTGTTCCTGGAGCTAAGCCTATTTCTCGGGCTCCATATCGTATGACAACACAGGAATTGCAGTAGCTTAGATTGCAATTGGAGGAGCTATTATAGAAAGGGTTCATCCATCCTAGTGTTTCCCCTTGGGGAGCACTAGTTATATTTGTGAAAAAGGATGGTTCGCTCCGATTGTGTATTGATTATAGGCAACTCAACAAAGTGACAATTAAGAATCAGTATCCCTTGCCGAGAATTGATGACCTATTTGATCAAATAAAAGGAGCTCAAGTCTTCTAAAAAATTGATCTTAAGTCTGGCTATCATCAGTTGCGAATAGCCAATGCTGACATTCATAAAACTGCATTCCGTACTCGCTATGGGCATTATGAATTCATGGTTATGCCATTCGGGTTAACTAATGCACCATCAGTGTTTATGAGCCTGATGAATGGAGCTTTTCGTACCTATTTGGATAGGTTTGTACTAGTGTACCCAAAATCTATGGAGGAGCATGAGGTACATCTTAGGCAGGTATTACAATGCTTGAAGGACAATCGGCTGTTTGCTAATTTGGCTAAGTGTGATTTTTACAAAACAGAGGTGAAATACTTGGGGCACATGTGTCATCTCAGGTGCAGGTATTGCAGTGGATCCTTCAAAGATCCAGGCTATATTGGATTGGCCAACACCTAAGAATGTTCCAGAGATTCACAGTTTCATGGGGTTAGCAGGCTATTATTGGCGGTTTGTACAGGGTTTTTCTAGGATTGTATATCCTATTACTTCTCTTCAGAGGAAAGGGAAGAAGTTCATTTGGTCCGAACAGTGTCAGACAACATTTGAGACCCTTAAGGATAGATTGACTAGTGTGCCAATATTGGCGGTTCCGGATCCTACTAAGGATTTTGTGGTGTGCACAGATGCTTCTTTGGAGGGTTTGGGATCGGTCTTGATGCAAGAGGGACGTGTAATTGCATATGAATCCCGTAAGCTCAAGGACCATGAGCTTAATTACCCCACTCATGACTTGGAGTTAGCCGCAGTGGTTCATGCCCTTGTGAGATGGAGACACTTCTTGTTAGGTCATAGGTTCGAGCTTCATAGTGACCATCACAGTTTGCAATATATTTTTACTCAGCCAAACCTGAATGCTAGGCAGAGAAGATGTATGGAATTCCTCTGCGAATATGACTTTGAGGTCAAATATGTTCAAGGTAAGGAAAATGTAGTTGCAGATACTTTGAGTCGGCGGAGACATGAGATTTCTGTAGTGGATCTTGAGGTAGATTTGAGGAGTCAAGTCGTCATAGCACTTCCATCTGATTGTTGGTATCAGGAAGTGAAGTCAGAAATTGAGTCTGTTAGATCTCTAGAAGGAAAGTTTGCAGGGTACTCACTTGAGTCTGATGGTCTTCTAAGGTATATGGGTCGCATTTACGTGCCTTCTGTTGAGGGTCTTCGGACTCTAATTATGACCGAGGCACATCGAGCTCCCTATTCTGCTCATCCGGGAGTTAAGAAAATGTATGCAGATCTTCGGGCATTATACTTTTGGGCTGGCATGAAGAGGGATATTGCTGATTTGGTAGCGAGATGTTTGGAGTGTCAGAGGGTCAAGGCAGAACATCGTCATACTGCAGGTCTATTACAACCTCATCTCATTCCGGAATGGAAGTGCGACATAATTTCCATTGACTTTATTGTGGGATTGCCTATGACTTCTCGACGTCATGATGCTATCATGGTCACAGTTAACAGATTGACCAAGGTGGCTCAATTTTCCCCAGTCCGTTCATCTTACACAACTTCATCAATTGCTAGAATCTTCATGGAAGATATTGTCCGCTTGCATGGTATTCCATGGAGAATCATATCTGACAGGGATCCAGTGTTCACATCTGCATTGTGGACATCATTGCAGCATGCCTTAGGAACACAGCTAAACTTCAGTTCTACCTACCATCCTGAGACAAATGGACAGACAGAGAGAGTTAATCAGGTTCTTGAGGACATGCTTCGTACGTGATGGATCAGCAGTCACATTGGGAGGAGTATTTGCATCTTGTGGAGTTTGGCTACAACAATGGATTTCACAGCTCTATTGGTATGGCTCCCTTCCAAGCACTATATGGTCGTCCTTGTAGGACCCCATTGAGTTGGGACCATCTTGAGGACATAGTTCTCCTTGGTCCCGAAATGCTTCAGGACATGGAACAATAGGTTGTACGCATCAGAGAGCAATTTGTGGCAGCTCAAGACAAACAGAAGAAATATGCAGATGCACATAGATTTGACCGCCAGTTCTCTGTTGGTGATCGTGTCTTTTTGGGAGTGCGACCGCGGAAGATCCCAATCCGTTATGGAAAGGGTTCCAAGCTTGCACCTCGATTTGTAGGTCCATTTGAAGTATTGGAGAGGATCGTCCCTGTTGCTTATCGCTTAGCATTGCAACCCAGCCTATCACAGATTCACGATGTTTTTCATGTTTCTGTACTTAGACCATACTTTCCTGATGTTACTCACGTACTTGATTGGAATGCTCTTCAGGTCGAGGACGGGTAGCTAGCACTCGAGCCCGTGGCCATGCTACAACATCGGAGACTCGCCCTTAGGGGCAGAGATATTGAGCAGGTGCGGGTCCAGTGGGACCCAAATGATGAGACTTTAGCGACATGGGAGGATGCATCTCGCATTAGAGAGGACTATCCATACTTATTTAGTGGCTTCTAGGAGTAAGCCATATTCTAGGGGGGGAGGATGTGATACCCCTCATGTTGTTGTTACTTTTATGGATAGATCTTCTACTTGGTTGTGTGGGTGATCAGTTCACCATTTTGGTTGTGCATGGATTTATGGCTTGGTTGTTTGGTTGCATTAGATTTTACATATGATGTTAGATGATACTTTTTATGGTGATTATGTTATAAGACTTTTTGTGGTGTTCTTCAATAATATATATGATGATGTGCAAATTTTATGCTGTTATATTTTTTGGTGTGTTTATTTGTGAGTCTTGGTGAAAGGACAGAGTGGCATCACTTGCTTTCAAGTGCCCTGTCACCCTGCGATTTCCTTTCACGGTGTGTTTTCTATGGAGATTTATATGCTTTTCGACATTTGTTTCTATGCAGGATGCAGGTACTAAGTCTCGATTGCACCTGCTTTGGCAGGATAGGGCGAGCATCAAAATAAACTGAACGGGATTGATGTTTTAAAAAGGAGTGGTTAGGAAAAAATTCCCGTCCCAAGGTCATCTTTTGTGAGTTCATTGTTGTCTTTGTTTTTATTTGTCCTTGTTTGTAAATGTGTTCGTGTTGATTAATAGTTTAATTTGGGATTTAATAAATTTTTAATCAATTTTTAATTAAGTGTGATTTAATTAATGTTGGGTATGTGTGATCAATTATATATTTAATTGATAGAGTTTTAAGTTATTTGTAGTTTAGTTAATTGAGTTATATTCTCTATTAAAGCAATAGTTTAAATAAAATAAATTTTGCTTTGTTGATATTTTAAAAGTCTTATTGCTTTTGCATTTTTGAGTTAATTAAATAGTTTATTAAGTTACAATATTAATAAAAGAAAATATAAATAATAAAATAAAATATAAATAAATGAATAAAATTGATTTTAAAATAAAATTATTAAATTTTCTTTTATTGGAGTTGTACGTGAAGAATTGGGAAATTAATGAGTTTTGGTTGGGGAAAATATTCCTGAAAGAAAAAGAGGCATGGGTAACAGAAGTTCTTCACGGGAAAGATTTGGCTGAGAAGAGTGGGGAAAGCTCTGTGTGAATTTTTTTTTGGTTTTGTGTTGTATACTTGTGTGTGAATTTGGAATAAGTTGCAAGGTTCCAGAAGATTTTCTTGTTGGCTGGAGGTGAAGTTTCTGGGAGGAGTTTTAAGGCTACAGGGGTTCGAGGCAAAATTTGGTACAACTCTTTCTTCTACTTCCTATAGGAAATAGGTATTTCAATGTTTTTAATTTGTTTTGTTTTAAAATGCTTTGCTGTATAAGAAGAATTATCTATCTCTTGGAGGAAATTAGAATCTTAATGTTGAAAACCTTGTTTCCAGTGTTGCCGTTAAAGAATCTATTGCCTCTGTAAATTTTAGTTTAAAAAAAAAAAAACCGTAGTTGAACAGAGGAAATTTAGAGTATTTTTGTGCAAGGAAAAATGGGAATAAACACAGGAAAACTAGCAAAATTACTGTGCAACTTCTTGTTGCCTGTGGTAGTTGTGGTGTTTCTATTTCTCTGTAATTTATCACTAGAAAATAAAGCTTAGCTTCCATATGTTTCTTTTTATTTTAATGGAATTGTTGTTTCCTCTATAATCTTCTAACTGTGAAATTTTAATTTAAATGTAAATGGTATTTTACAATTTTGTCTGTTATCTGAAAAATATAGATTTATATTTTCCAGTACAGAGAAATTAAATTCCTGTATTTATAAATTATATATATATATATATATAAAACTGACGAATTTTTGTACTCGGAATTTTGTCATAAATTATATATATATATAAATAGTAAAATTTTATTAAATTGAACCGTATTTTATTTAAAATAATTAAAAAAAATAAATTATTGAAAACATATTGATATGGGAGGGGACGGCTACAGCCGTACCCCACTCCCTGCGCAGCCCATAAGGGCCGCACACAGCAGTCGAAGGACTGTTGTACAGCAGTCCTTAGACTGCTGTACACAGTCCTTTGGGACTGCGTCCTCCCCTATGGGAGGCACGCAGTTCCAAGGCTGCTTCATTATTTTTTTTTTGTTTTTTTTTTTGATTTTGATGTTATTTAAAATACGAAATATAATTTCATAAATCATTTAAATTTGTTATTCAAATATTTAGAATTAATTAAATTAAATTTTTATGATATATATATATATGAATATATATATATATATATAAAGAATATATATATATGTATACATATAGATATATATTTAAATATATACATGTTTTTTTTAAATGGGGATATTATAATATAGATGATAATTTAAATATGATTATATATTTTCTTTTGGAGATATTTGAATTAAATGATTTATTAAACATATTTAATTGTCTTTTATTAGCAAAGTTAATTGAGAAAATTATTGGTTGATTTTTGTAAAAGAAACTCTTGCGTACGAAGATGATTGTTTGATTTAAGGATTTATGTTATAAATCAATTATTATAGGAGATAGGATTGTTGTTGAACTTCCAGAGGTTAGGGAATCTGATATCTTCAATTAGGGTTTTTAGTTCTACTCTCCTTGTGGACGTAATCTAGTGAATACTTTGAGTCTTGTTCTTTTGTTAAGTTACCATTTTGTAAGAGTTTGGCAAGATGGTTTTTACGTCACAAGTCGCTACCCTGTGTTTTGTGAACTTGAGAGTTCAATTCCTCCTATATGTGGTATGTTTGGGAAATCTAGGGAGAGTGGCTCTCTGTGGGCGCCGACGCACAAAGGGGCTGTCAGGATAACCCACAGTAGAGTTAGTGTAAAATGTGAAAACCTAACTAAATAATTAGGGGATGGGTAGTTAAACACTAAAATATAATGATAGATACCTCGCTCACCTGTTAGGGCTATCAAAGACTAAAGGTGGTCGAGAAGGCCATGGTTGGCATAATCGTGATCTCGTTTCCACGAGTAATGCACGATTCCACATGAGTCACCCTATAGGGCGGCGCCTTGAAATAGGCAGTTAGGATAACCATAGATGGAGGCGGCCCCTTGTGATAGGATGTCAAGATAATCCATGAAGGCCATGCAATGACACTCTCCTCTAGCCTTTCCCATAGTCTTTTAAACTGGAATCCTCTGGAAGTAATTTATTGTTTTGACTTGGAGCCTTTTGTCATCATGTTATGTTAGTAGACTTATTTTGTCACTTTTCCTTTGTGTATAAATTCTTTTCCATGATTGGTGTTGAGTCATATGTGTAACTTTAGATGTCTTGGTCGGGAATCCTTTCTTAACTACTCCTAGCACGGGGGTGGTCGGGTGGAACGTGCTTCGCACCCCGGTGGGTTTCCCATTATGCAGTCATACCTTCAGTGCAGAGATTGTGGTGACAGTTTTTTACCAGATTTATGTACCATCTGATGTATACATTTATACTTTATTCATATCATGTAAATTGTATTGTAATTCCCCCATGTGTTGGGATAATGTATCTTGTAACTTGGATAATTGGTCATTGGTATTTAGCTTGTATCATGATGTATTGTTATAACTCATTTTGTAATTCAAAACATTATTCATTGATGCGACTATATATATTTGATGTTGATTTGATGAGTAAATTAGTTTCTCTTTGTTTGCCAAGTTTTATTGGTTATATAAACTCGTTTAGTATATGTGGTACATTCTTATTGTTATGCTCAGCCTTTATCATTTTTATATGAGAGCTCATATCCGTGGAATGAGTGTTGTTCGTAAATGGGTAGATAACGTAATGTCTCTGCGTGTACCCCAAGGGACTTAGAAGTTTAGTATGTATTTGTAATTATGTTAGTTGCAAATGATAACATAGTATTTTTACTTTATGTTTAAAAAAAAAAATTGTTGTGTAGTTAGTTGTCCTTTGGGGTTTGCGCATCAGGGTGTTACAACTTGGTATCAGAGCCAGGTTTGCAAACATTGGGTACTCTAGGTAGTTGAGTCCATTAGGCAATCTGGCGTAACTCTTGATCTGACATAACTCAATTGTTGTGCAGGATCATGCCTAGGGGTAGAGGACGTGGCCGTGGGGCCAATAGCCATAGTCCATCACTTCCGAGCTCACATGGGTCAGAGCGTGAGGAACTTCAGAGTTCCCAAAGCATTCCGATAGGAGGTGGTGGTCAGAATCTAGAGCAACCTGGTATAGGTGGTCAGTTACAGCATCTGTTAGAGGAGTTATTGGGTCATCTTGGCCCTAGGAAGGATGAGGAACAGAGATTTATTGAGAGCACGACCCCCTCCTTTTGATGGATCTGGTGGGGGTCTTGAGGCAGAGACTTGGTTGATCGATTTGGATAGATGCTTTACAATGCATCCCTATGGCAGTTACACTAGGGCTAGGTGTGCTCTCATGCACCTTAGAGGCTTTGCTTCCACTTGGTGGAGGCTAGAGGAGCAGAAATTGCACATTGACATCAGTATGGTTACTTGGGAGTTGTTTTTGGAGAGGTTCAGGGCCCGATTTCTTTCTGATCACTGGAGGCAGCGTAGAGATGATGAGTTCCATGAATTAAAACAGATGACTATGACCGTGGAACAATATGAGCATCATTTTTACGAGCTCAAGCAGTATGCGGGTATTGGAGATGATGAGGCCATGCTAGTGCAACATTTTGTCAGGGGCTTAAATGCCCATATCAGCGGTGGTTTTTCGTGTCTTCGAGCTGAAGACGATGGAGGTGGTAGTTGAGAAAGCCCGCCTTGTGGAGGAAAATTTAGCTATGGCTTTAGGAGGGCACACAGGAGTATAGATTGGTAGTGCTCCAGTTACAGGTGTTGGTTCTCGTGGTGGGCAACCTCAAGCAGCAGGGACTTCTAGAAATTTTTGGGCACCTTCTAAAGGTGGTCCATAGTAGCAAGAACAGTCACAATCTAGACAGTTCAAACCCTAGACACATCAGAGTGATAGATCTCAGAGCAGAAGGAACCGTAGATGGCAACAAGTTAGACAGGATCGCTTTGAGCAACCCGCTCAGAGTACACAGACAACACCATCTCAAGGCAGCTTCCAGTAGTCGAGTGCACCATCAGGTGTTAGAGGGTATGGACGTGGTACAGGTTGCTTCTCTTGTGGGCAATAGGGGCATATAGCGAGACAGTGTCCACAGACGAGTACTATAGGATTTAGTCAGAGACCAGCTGCTTCTGAGCCAACAGTGGGAGATGTAGGGAGAGCTCATCGGGTATTTGCAACAGTAAAGAATCGCCAAGCTGAACATCAAGGCACTGTAGTTGAAACTTCAGGTGTGTTGAATGGTAGCGGTATATCTATTCTCTTTGACTCAGGTGCATCAGAGTCTTTCATTTCTCCTTTAGTTATGGAACGTTGTGGACTGGTGGCAGCTAGGCAAGGCATTAAATGGCAGGTCGAATTGGCCTCCGGGACAAAGGTTGCAGTTGAGTCATTAGTTCAAGGTTGCAAATTGCAAATAGGGGCACTTACAACTATGGTGGATCTTCGAATCCTACCCCTTGGCTCATATGACGTAGTTTGGGTATGGATTGGTTGTATGCTCACCGTGCTATAATTGATTGTCGGCATAAGGTAGTGCATTGTGTTGATGATGTGGGTAGTGAGGTGTAGATCATTGGCATTCAGAGACCTATCTCATTATGCTTAATCTCAGCTATGCAATTAAAAAGGTGTTTTAGATAGGGTTGTCAGTTATTTGTTATGTCAGTTAATGATTTGGACTCTGATGAGAGTCAAGGGATTTCATTGGATGATTACCCCCTTCTTAAGGAATATTCTGATGTTTTCCCTAGTGAAATTCCTGGGATGCCACCTAAGTGTGACATCGACTTTAGAATCGATCTTGTTCCTGGAGCTGAGCCTATTACTCGGGCTCCATATCATATGACAACACAGGAATTGCAGGAGCTTAGATTACAGTTGGAGGAGCTATTAGAGAAATGGTTCATCCATCCTAGTGTTTCCCCTTGGGGAGCACCAGTTATATTTGTGAAAAAGAAGGATGGTTCGCTCCGATTGTGTATTGATTAAGGAAACTCAACAAAGTGACAATTAAGAATCAGTATCCCTTGCCGAGAATTGATGACTTATTTGATCAAATAAAAGGAGCTCAAGTCTTCTCAAAAATTGATCTTAAGTCTGCCTATCATTAGTTGCAAATAGCCGATGCTGACATTCATAAAACTGCATTCCGTACTCGCTATGGGCATTATGAATTCACGGTTATGCCATTCGGGTTAACTAATGCACCATCAGTGTTTATGAGCCTGATGAATGGAGTTTTTCGTACCTATTTGGATAGGTTCGTACTAGTGTTCCTTGATGATATTCTAGTGTACTCAAAATCTATGGAGGAGCATGAGGTACATCTTAGGCAGGTATTACAATGCTTGAAGGACAATCAGCTGTTTGCTAATTTGGCTAAGTGTGATTTTTACAAAACAGAGGTGAAATACTTGGGGCATGTCATCTCAGGTGCAGGTATTGCAGTGGATCCTTCAAAGATCCAGGCTATAGTGGATTGGCCAACACCTAAGAATGTTCCAGAGATTCCCAGTTTCATGGGGTTAGCAGGCTATTATCGGCGGTTTGTACAAGGCTTTTCTAGGATTGCATATCCTATTACTTCTCTTCAGAGGAAAGGGTAGAAGTTCATTTGGTCTGAACAGTGTTAGACAACATTTGAGACCCTTAAGGACAGATTGACTTGTGCGCCAATATTGGCGGTTCCTGATCCTACTAAGGATTTTGTGGTGTGCACAGATGCTTCTTTGGAGGGTTTGGGATCGGTCTTGACACAAGAGGGACGTGTAATTGCATATGAATCCCGTAAGCTCAAGGACCATGAGCTTAATTACCCCACTCATGACTTGGAGTTAGCCGCAGTGGTTCATGCCCTTGTGAGATGGAGACACTTCTTGTTGGGTCATAGGTTCGAGCTTCATAGTGACCATCGCAGTTTGCAATATATTTTTACTCAGCCAAACCTAAATGCTAGGCAGAGAAGATGGATGGAATTCATCTACGAATATGACTTTGAGGTCAAATATGTTCGAGGCAAGGAAAATGTAGTTGCAGATGCTTTGAGTCGGCGGAGACATGAGATTTCTGCAGTGGATCTTGAGGTAGATTTGAGGAGTCAAGTCCTCATAGCACTTCCATCTGATAGTTGGTATCAGGAAGTGAAGTCAGAAATTGAGTCTGGTAGAGCTCTAGAAGGAAAGTTTGCAGGGTACTCACTTGAGTCTGATGGTCTTCTAAGGTATATGGGTCTCATTTACGTGCCTTCTATTGAGGGTCTTCATACTCTAATTATGACCGAGGCACATCGAGCTCCCTATTCTGCTCATTCAGGAGTTAAGAAAATGTATGCAGATCTTCGGGCATTATACTTTTGGGCTGGCATGAAGAGGGATATTGCTGATTTGGTAGCTAGATGTTTGGAGTGTCAGAGGGTCAAGGCAGAACATCATCATACTGCAGGTCTATTATAGCCTCATCTCATTCCAGAATGGAAGTGGGACATAATTTTCGTTGACTTTATTGTGGGATTTCCTATGACTTCTCGACGTCATGATGCTATCATGGTCACAGTTGACAGATTGACCAAGGTGGCTCACTTTTCCCCAGTCCGTTCATCTTACACAGCTTCATCAGTTGCTAGAATCTTCATGGAAGATATTGTCCGCTTGCATGGTATTCCATGGAGAATCATATCTGATAGGGATCCAATGTTCACATCTGCATTGTGGACATCATTGCAACATGCTTTAGGAACACAGCTAAACTTCAGTTCTACCTACCATCCTGAGATAGATGGACAGATAGAGAGAGTTAATCAGGTTCTTGAGGACATGCTTCGTATGTACGTGATGGATCAACAGTCACGTTGGGAGGAGTATTTGCATCTTGTGGAGTTTTCCTAAAACAATGGATTTCACAGCGCTATTGGTATGGCTCCCTTCTAGGCACTATATGGTCGTCCTTGTAGGACCCCATTGAGTTGGGACCATCTTGAGGACATAGTTCTCCTTGGTCCCAAAATTCTTCAGGACATGGAACAACAGGTTGTACGCATCAGAGAGCATCTTGTGGTAGCTCAAGATAGACAGAAGAAATATGTAGATGCACATAGAGTTGACCGCCAGTTCTCTGTTGGTGATCGTGTCTTTTTGAGAGTGCAACCACAGAAGATCCCAATCTATTATGGAAAGGGTTCCAAGCTTGCACCTCGATTTGTAGGTCCATTTGAAGTCTTGGAGAGGATCGGCCCCGTTGCTTATCGCTTAGCATTGCAACCCAGCCTATCATGGATTCATAATGTTTTTCATGTTTCTGTACTTAGACCATACTTTCCTGATGTTACTCACATACTTGATTGGAATGCTCTTCAGGTCGAGGACAGGCAGCTAGCACTCGAGCCCGTGGTCGTGCTATAGAATCAGAGACTCGCCCTCAAGGGTAGAGATATTGAGCAGGTGTAGTTCCAGTGGGACCCAAATGATGAGACTTCAGCGACATGGGAGGATACATCCCGCATTAGAGAGGACTATCCATACTTATTTAGTGGCTTCCAGGAGTAAGCCATATTCTAGGGGGGGAGGATGTGATACCCCTCATGTTGTTGTTACTTTTATGGATAGATCTTGTACTTGGTTGTGTGGGTGATCAGTTTACCATTTTGGTTGTGCATGGATTTATGGCTTGGTTGTTTGGTTGCATAAGATTTTACATATGATGTTAGATGATACTTTTTATGGTGATTATGTTATAAGACTTTTTGTGGTGTTCTTCAATAATATATATATGATGATGTGCGAATTTTATGCTGTTATATTGTTTGGTGTGTTTATTTGTGAGTCTTGGTGAAAGGACAGAGTGGCATCACTTGCTTTCAAGTGCCCTGTCACCCTGCAATTTCCTTTCACGGTGTGTTTTCTATAGAGATTTATATGCTTCACGACATTTGTTTCTATGCAGGATGCAGGTACTAAGTCTCGATTCCACCTGCTTCGGAAGGATAGGGCGAGCATCAAAATAAAATCAACGGGATTGATGTTTTAAAAAGGAGTGGTTAGGAAAGAATTCCTGTCCCAAGTTCATCTTTTGTGAGTTCATTGTTGTCTTTGTTTTTATTTGTCCTTGTTTGTAAATGTGTTCGTGTTGATTAATAGTTTAGTTTGGGATTTAATAAATTTTTAATCAATTTTTAATTAAGTGTGATTTAATTAATGTTGGGTATGTGTGATCAATTATATATTTAATTGATAGAGTTTTAAGTTATTTGTAGTTTAGTTAATTGAGTTATATTCTCTATTAAAGCAATAGTTTAAATAAAATAAATTTTGCTTTGTTGATATTTTAAAAGTCTTATTGCTTTTGCATTTTTGAGTTAATTAAATAGTTTATTAAGTTACAATATTAATAAAAGAAAATATAAATAAATGAATAAAATTGATTTTAAAATAAAATTATTAAATTTTCTTTTATTGGAGTTGTACGGGAAGAAGTGGGAAATTAATGAGTTTTGGTTGGGGAAAATATTCCCAGAAGAAAAAGAGGCATGGGTAACAGAAGTTCTTCACGGGAAAGATTTGGCTGAGAAGAGTGGGGAAAGCTCTGTGTGAATTTTTTTTTTGGTTTTGTGTTGTATACTTGTGTGTGAATTTGGAATAAGCTGCAAGGATCCAGAAGATTTTCTTGTTGGCTGGAGGTGAAGCTTCTGGGAGGAGTTTTAAAGCTGCAGGGTTTCGAGGCAAAATTTGGTACAACTCTTACTTCTACAGCGTATAGGAAACAGGTATTTCATTGTTTTTAATTTGTTTTCTTTGTAAAATGCTTTCTTCTTGTGTATAAGAAGAATTATCTACTTTCTTGGAGGAAATTAGAATCTTAATGTTGAAAACCTTGTTTTCGGCTGTTGCCGTTAAAGCTTATGTTGCCTCTGTAAATTTTAGTTTAAAAAAAAAATTAACCGTAGTTGAACAGAGGAAATTTAGAGTATTTTTGTGCAAGGAAAAATGGAAATAAACATAGGAAAACTAGCAAAATTACTGTGCAACTTCTTGTTTCCTGTGGTAGTTGTGGTGTTTCTATTTCTCTGTAATTTATCACTAGAAAATAAAGCTTAGCTTCTATATGTTTCTTTTTATTTTAATGGAATTGTTGTTTCCTCTATAATCTTCTAACTGTGAAATTTTAATTTAAATGTAAAGGTATTTTACAATTTTGTCTGTTATCTGAAATATATAGATTTATATTTTCCAGTACAGAGAAATTAAATTCCTGTATTTATAAAAAAAATTATATATATATAAAACTGACGAATTTTTGTACTCGAAATTTCGTCAGAAATTATATATATATATATATATAAATAGTGAAATTTTATTAAATTGAACTGTATTTTATTTAAAATAATTAAAAAAAAAAATTATTGAAAATATATTGATATGTTAGGGGATGGCTACAGCCGTACCCCACTCCCTGCGCAGCCCATAAGGGCCGCACACAGTAGTCGAAGGACTGCTGTACAGCAGTGCTTAGACTGTTGTACGCAGTCCTTTGGGACTGTGTCCTCCCCTATGGGAGGCATGCAATTCCAAGGCTGCTTCATTATTTTTTTTTCAAAAGTTTTTTTTTGATTTTGATGTTATTTAAAATATGAAATATAATTTCATAAATCATTTAAATTTGTTATTCAAATATTTAGAATTAATTAAATTAAATTTTTATGATGATATATATATATATATATATATATAAAGAATATATATATATGTATATATATATATATATAGATATATATTTAAATATATACATGTTTTTTTTTAAATGGGGATATTATAATATAGATGATAATTTAAATATGATTATATATTTTCTTTTGGAGATATTTGAATTAAATGATTTATTAAACATATTTAATTGTCTTTTATTAGCAAAGTTAATTGAGAAAATTATTGGTTGATTTTTGTAAAAGAAACTCTTGCGTACGAAGATGATTGTTTGATTTAAGGATTTATGTTATAAATCAATTATTATAGGAGATAGGATTGTTGTTGAACTTCTAGAGGTTAGGGAATCTGATATCTTCAATTAGGGTTTTTAGTTCTACTCTCCTTGTGGACGTAATCTAGTGAATACTTTGAGTCTTGTTCTTTTGTTAAGTTACCATTTTGTAAGAGTTTGGCAAGATGGTTTTTACCTCGCAAGTCGCTAGCCTGTGTGTTGTGAACTTGAGAGTTCAATTCCTCCTGTATGTGGTATGTTTGGGAAATCTAGGGAGAGTGGCTCTCTATGGGCGCTGGCGCACAAAGGGGCTGTCAGGATAACCCACAGTAGAGTTAGTGTAAAAAGTGAAAACCTAACTAAATAATTAGGGGATGGGTAGTTAAACACTAAAATATAATGATAGATACCTCGCTCACCTGTTAGGGCTATCAAAGACTAAAGGTGGTCGAGAAGGCCATGGTTGGCATAATCGTGATCTCGTTTCCACGAGTAATGCACGATTCCGCATGAGTCACCCTATGGGGCGGCGCCTTGAAATAGGCAGTCAGGATAACCATAGATGGAGGCGACACCTTGTGATAGGATGTCAGGATAATCCATGAAGGCCATGTGATGACACTCTCCTCTAGCCTTTCCCTTAGTTGTTTTAAACTAGAATCCTCTGGAAGTAATTTATTGTTTTGACTTGGAGCCTTTTGTCATCATGTTATGTTAGTAGACTTATTTTGTCACTTTTCCTTTGTGTATAAATTCTTTTCCATGATTGGTGTTGAGTCATATGTGTAACTTTAGATGTCTTGGTCGGGAATCCTTTCTTAACTACTCCTAGCACGGGGGTGGTCGGGTGGAACGTGCTTCGCACCCCGGTGGGTTTCCCATTATGCAGTCATACCTTCAGTGCAGAGATTGTGGTGACAGTTTGTACCAGATTTATGTACCATCTGATGTATACATTTATACTTTATTCATATCATGTAAATTGTATTGTAACTCGCCCATGTGTTGGGATAATGTATCTTGTAACTTGGATAATTGGTCATTGGTATTTAGCTTGTATCATGATGTATTGTTATAACTCATTTTGTAATTCAAAACATTATTCATTGATGCGATTATATATATTTGATGTTGATTTGATGAGTAAATTAGTTTCTCTTTGTTTGCCAAGTTTTATTGGTTATGTAAACTCATTTAGTATATGTGGTACATTCTTATTGTTATGCTTAGCGTTTATCATTTTTATATGAGAGCTCATATCTGTGGAATGAATGTTGTTCGTAAATGGGTAGATAACGTAATGTCTCTGCGTGTACCCCAAGGGACTTAGAAGTTTAGTATGTATTTGTAATTATGTTAGTTGCAAATGATAACATAGTATTTTTACTTTATGTTTAAAAAAAAAAAATTGTTGTGTAGTTAGTTGTCCTTTGGGGTTTGTGTGTCGGGGTGTTACAATTATGCTATGTTGGATGTGCATGCCCTATTCCAAATCTCAATTTTGCTAGACTGGAAGGTGCCAACAAAGGTTGTGGATATAGGCTTTAATGTGTCAATTGCATTTTCTTGAAAGCTTTCAAAGCCTTTCGAAAAGCCTATATTGTGCATATCCTACAATAATTCCATTGCATTTCTTTGAGGCATTTTTTATACATATCTACCAAGGAACCTACAAGTACAACCTAGGTTAATTCTCTTTCAATTATATATTTATGTTCATCAATCCTCTCTAGCGAATCTCCCATTTTGGTGTAGGCCAGAAGGATGTTGAAAAAGGTTGTGAAGACTAGTTCTACAACCGCCATGTGCATTTGGTTATAAGTTTTCAAAGGTTTTGTAACAAATCCATTTTATACATTTCTTGCAATCATTTGCATTGTAAATAAACCAATATAATGTTGTATCAAAATGTAGAGGCTATGATCATAGTTTTTCCACCAATTTGAAATTTGCATGATTAAAAGTAACAGAGGGATTGATCTCACAACCATTATTGGTGACCTGTTTTGTTGCATAGAAAATAGGAAAAAATAAAGTATTTTTTATCTAGGTTATTGTGATAAGATGCAACAACCATTAGACCTATATTTATCATTGGGACTGTTAATTTGACAATAACTAAAAGAAACCACTTTTTTCAAATTGAATAACATTTTGAGATAGAATCGGTAAAAGAGGAAACCCTATTAAAGTCAAACCAAATTTTTCTTAGCAAAAACAAATGAAAATCAACATATCCACAAATAAATAATAGTCATAAAATACTAAAATAGATACAATTGAAAATAGGGAATCGAAGGAACATAGCTAGTAACTTAGATACTAAATAGGCATTACATTTCTTGACTATTCAAATTACACAACCTATGTCAAAGCATCTTGATCAAACCTCTAATCATCCATGCAACCATATTGGAGTCTAGTAAAGGCACACATGTAACTTAGAAACAATGTGGAGAGATGATAGGAAAAGCACATTTCAAAGTTTAGAAATAGGAGAACTAAAAACATGCCTAGCTCTGAAAATTATGACAATGAACAATTTAAGCCTTTTTTCATGTTACCATTTGTTGAAATGAAAAGCATACATATGTGAATAGACAAAAATAAAGAAAAGTAAGTGTATCTTTTCCAATTCCAAAAATGATGATGTATACAGCAAAAAAATATTTCAGATAATAGTGTTTATAACTTTATATAACACATTTGATTTTATCTAATAGGTTAAAAAGGACATTCAAATTATACAAAGTAAATACAAATTAAGACAACACTTTAAATAATCTCAACATTGACTAGACCATGAGTGTATTAGTCCTGATGGATATGAAAAGAAAGACAATGTTTTACAATGGTTTGTACAACATAGAAGAGGTTAGCCACAATACCACGTGGATAAGGTTCATAGCAAACAACAAATGAATTTGTGAGTCATTTAGATTAGATAAAATTATGTTTCTTTTCAATCAATGTTTCATATCACATTCAAGATCACCTACCTCTTCTTCATAAATGGATTAGCGAGTGCAATCCAAAATGGTAATTTAAAAAAATAAACACAATTGAATCTACAATCTTACCTAATCTACATGAATTCTGCAAAAATCATGCGAACTAAAATGCTTAACATAATTGAAAAAAATTATGAATAAAAATAACATTAACAATCATTATTGTGATAGACACATGCCTGAAACAAACACTTGTTTACAAATTTTCTAAAATATAAAACAATGGAAAATGAGCAATTGGTGCGACCTAGTAAATGCCACTTATTTAAGTGAAGTTAATAATAAGGATTTTTTTTATCTGAATTGCAATGCCTTTTTAAAATATTTTGTTGAATTAGAATAATTTGTTTCAAGAATAAGAATAGATTCAGTCGACATGGTATAAAACAAAGAGCCCATCATTTTACATGTTTCTTTGTAAAAATTATTCACATTCCAACATAATAATAGGTATAGGATTATTAAAAATAATGCATAATCCATTTGCAATAAAAGTTATAGCACCATGACAATCACAGAGATAGATTGGATGAATTGAACTACACATTCTGAGAAGTAGATTTTGATTATAGACATAAAAATTACATAAACCTAAAGTAATAATGTCAAGTATAAAGATTAAAAATTAGTTATATCAAAGCAACTCTTGGGAAAGTAGTGACCTTTAAATTAGATCTAACTTGTAATTAAACCACCTTTAGATTCTATCCATTCTTCCCATTGTTTGAACCCCGTGTTATTCTCATCAGCATAGTACTCCTCCTCCTCGGTTACCTCCACCATAGTAGACATCGCAGTCTATGCCATCATTAGGAAAGATTTAGAACAATAAAAAGAATGAGAAAATCTCATTTTAAGATAGATATTTAACAATCCAATAAGTAGATGGATCAAAAGGAAAAAAAATGAGAACATTATAAGATTGATATTAAGTTCCTAATAGGACTCATTGATCTTGTGAAAGCTTGCACCGTAGTTATCTCATTTACAGACATCAGGATGGTACTAAAAACATAGAGGGTCACCATGTCAGCATTAAAACATTTTATAGAACAATCATTTACACAACTCACTCCCCTAACAATCAAACAAGAAGTAACAAAGTATTTTAGGAGCTTCAATTGGTCTAACAAATTTGTGTTGAAAACAAAATTGAAAAGAGAAAGTAGGAGAAACAATCTTGAGAAGCTTTGAAAAGACACTATGGGCTAAATTACACAAACCCTTTTTCCATTTATGTTTTGAGAGAATTTTTTTGGATTGATTCCTAATATAGGCCAAAAATATTTTCAAATGGGTTCACAAAAATCTTAGTCGATATTTGAAAATGGCATAATTTAAACCAAATTTTCTATTTTAATTTTGTGTCACAAAAATCCTAGACCAATATTGAAAAAGAACATAGTTCTCCTAAATTTATCTCTTTAAATCCTAACAAATTAACTACAAATTCTATAGTTGACAAAAGCTTTTCAAAATTCATAAAGCATTCAAAATTTCAAATGATTTATCTAAAACTTCCACGCTAAACATAAAACCATATTCTTTGAGAGACTCCTGCATAATTTGCTGGAGTCTTCTATATGGAATTGGCATTGCATACATTTTGTGGGTGGGTTAAACAATTTTAATTTTTCTTTACCCTTTCAAATATGTAAAAAAAGTCATAGACAAAAACAATTTCCATTGTTTTCGTTGAAGAATTACAAAGAAAATTAAATGGGCATTTCAATACTTAAAAGGCAAGATGAGAATACACCTTTTTAAAATTTGGTTTCATTGGTACTGGATTTCAAATTGATTGAGTAGAAAGGAAGATTAATGAGAGAAGGTATATAAATCATGAGAATGGATTGAGCATGGAAAAAGAATAAGGGTGTCCCTTGCCTGCACATTGGCACTGCCATGGCCAACAATGAGGAAATCGAGAGCCCAAGAGAGTGCATACATGCTTTCGAACGCCATCCCTCCAAAATAACTATATCAAAAGGTTGCGTGTTCGATTCATGTTAGGTTCACCAATGTAACGATGGGTTTTTATGGGGTTAGATGATTAAAGCATTAAAGTAAAATCCAACATTAACTATGAAACACAAAGGAAGTCAATTAAATAAAATAAAAATGATTATACTGAATTTCCTTTGAAGCCTCCATGAATCATCTCCATAGCACCTTCTAACTTGTTGTAAATGTTGCCCTCAGATTGAGTGTGTGAGCAATCTTTGACTATGCCAATGTCCTAAACAAGCTTTGAAGGATTTGATGACAAAATTTCTATGACAAATGATAAATGACTATGCCTATGACAAGTAATCAAATCAAATAAGCTAAATGAAAATTAAATTCTAAGCATGAATGTCTATAATAATGAAGGGGTCGTAAAATGTGAGCAAAATTGGCATTTTATAGAAAATGCAATTTTGGACGGACGAACGAGATTGAAAGTTGACAAAGCCTAAAATCAGTGGATGATATTTCATGTGACAATCCCTAATTAGGGTTGAGGGAAAAATTATTAAATGAGTGGTCAAGATGTCATTTAAGAAAATTGAATTGACGGTCGAGAATAAATGTGACAATTAGTCAAAAAGATAAAGATTTTCGAAAATCAAGAAGATAAAGGCTGATTGATTTGTAAGATTCAAAAAATCAAGAGGATAAAGGTTGAACTGAAAAGAAGATTTGGAAAATCAAGAATTTTCTCAATTACTTGATTTTTGGAAGAAGATTATCTTTTTAAATTAAATTAATTCAAAATATGGATTTTGTGTGACAGTAAATAATCTTTTTCAGATTATTTACTAAAAGAAGTGACAATTAATAAAGTAGGATCATTTTAAACAATTAATTTATTTAAAATAAGAGAAATGTTAAATTAGAAAATTTAAATAATTAAAGATAATTATTTAATTTAGAGGATTATGAGCGATAATTAAATAAATTAATAAATTCATTTAATTATGAGAATTAATGACATATTAAATAAATAAATAAGATATATTTATTTAATAATTAGGAAGACATAATAAATAAAGATAATTAAATAAATTAAGAAATTTATTTAATAATAGGAAGATTTTAGACAATTAGTGACGTATTGAATAAATAACCAAAAATTATTTATGGGTATGTGCAGGATCATGGTGCGCCAAAAAGTGACAATATTTGTAGGGTATGTGGCTGACGACTTTTTTTTCACCCAAAATTAATGAAATGAAAAGGGTTTTTAGAGGAGATTCTCAGCTTTCCAAAAATATAAATTATGATTTAATTTGAATTTAATAAATAATTATTATTCATTTTCTATTAGAATTAAGACTAAAGTCACGATCCAATAAATGATTGAAAAATATCTATAACTTTCAAGCGATATCATATTTTTGAATCCAAACATCGTCACATTCTATGCTTCACATACTATAGGATTAAAAAGAAAAATTAAATTTCATGAAGTTTTGACCAAGTTAAGGTGGTCGGATGTGATTTTATATTTTCTAAAAGTTGTAATAAAAAATTCAGAATTAATTATTTACTTGGAAAAAATTACAAAAAAATATGCATCACATCGGACATGAGTCCTCTACTTATATATAAAATATTACAAAAAAATATTATCATTTTATTATGGTTAGGGTGGTCAGACAGACACCTACTTCTTATTTTTTCCCTAAAATTTAAGTACTACTGCATTGAAATTTCAAATTTTCACCAAATAGATTTTATTTATTTTTAAATAAACCTAGTATTTTAGAAACTACATTCAATTTTCTACAAATTCTGTTCTTACATATTTTTGAAATAATATAGATAACTTATTCAAATATTTACGTCAAGTTGCCTAACACTGATTTTTCTAAATTTTTTGCCACTTAAGGGCCCATTTTTTGCACGATGATCCTGCACATACCCTTATTTAATAATCATGAAGAATAAAAGAGATATGAATTAATTAAATAATTATGAATTATTTAATTAATATTCGAATGTGGACCAAGGACATAATTAAGATGTCATAATTATGTTAGGACGAAAGTGGTAAAAAAAGAGCTTGCAGGCCTAGGTCATTTTTAAGTGTCTACAAGTTGAGCATGGAGAAAGAATAAGGGTTTCCCTTGCCTACACATTGGTGCTGCCATGGCCAACAATGAGGAAATTGAGAGCCCAAGAGAGTGCATACATGCTTTCCTAGCTTTTGTCTATGGCTACCATGATTCAAAGCCATTGCTAGTTTTATGTTAGCCTTTGGAGATTCGCAAAAAAATAATTGTCACTTTCTTGCCAGAGAAGAAATTGAATTATTTTCCACCTTAGCTATTCTAGCTTTTGCTACAACTATCGAGCTAGTTTAACACCATGTCTGAGAGGAGTATAATTTTCCTAACTCTTCATTGTATTGTAGCAAGGGTCCAGAAGATGCACGATCTCATTGTGAACATTAGATGCAGGCCATTTCCAATGTCTAGATGAACAGGAATAAGCTTGGTTTCCGAAACCGATAAATACACACAACACCTCAATAGCATTCTAGAATTGTGCACAAGCCCTATGCCATTAAAATACTGGAACTTTCCTATGGCATGGCTGATGTCTCAGAGGAAATAAAAAGAATAAAAAATTCCATAAAAACTATTTTCCACACAACTTGACCTAAATTATGTTAGGCCATGGGATGTGACATGACTCGACAGACATTAAATTTTTAATGGATCAAATTGCTCTGATCGTGTGCAAGCCTTCCCTAGCATTACACACCATCAATTGTCAAAGTTAGGTTGGTTCACTTCAAATAGGATACACCTTCGGCATAAAAAATAAAAAATAAAATTAAAAGTACAAGGTAAGACACCATGATAATGTGTAAAATTCTAGTCAATTTTCTATTAATGCATTTATAGTTTTAGTTCTTGTGTATAATTTTTAATTGATTTAGGTAAAGATTTTTTTTTGTGTATAACTAGTTGATTTATTTTTAGATCAAGATTGAATTATTCTACCAATGATATACCAATCCTCTTGTTGACCGCTCTATCTTTAGTTTTTCCCATTTTCCAACACCCCTCCTTGAGCCATCTATAGGAACTTTGGGATCCTAGCTTGGTCTAGCTTTGAAATTTGGGCTCTATGGATATGTTACCATCTTTAATTTTTCATGAACCAGCTAAGCATCAAACCTAGGACCTCCCATTTATTGATGGGAAGTTCTACTATTGAATTATTGATCCTCTTGGTGATATTTCATCTTCAATTCAAATATGACTTATTAGTCATTTCCCAACATATAGTTTAGAAATTTTGAAATTTTAAAATATAAATTTAAAAGATTTAACCTATTGTAGAAAGAAAGCTTATGAGAACAACCATGAATAGAAGGTAACTGCACAACCAAGGTATAAAGCCATAAGAACACTATCCTCATGAGGATTTGAACATTAATGACCATTAAAATAACATCACACTTCAATTATCACAATATGCCATTTCAAAACTTTACAATGTCAAAGGTTAGTTGAACCTACAAGTTGCACTCTTAATCTTGTAAGAAAGCTAAGGCCATGAAACAACTTCCTACACTAATCTTAAGAGTGGCTTTATGCAATTTTTTTTTTTTTACAATAGTTACATACACTAAACATAAATAAGCATAAATATCATTCATACCACAACACAACGGTTTACATGGGGAAATCCCTTTCAAGAGAAAAACCCCACACTCCAAAAGCCACCTAATATATTATTTAGAAATCAACAAGATTACAATATACTTGTACAACAATATTTCATATCTAAGTATCACCAACTAGAGATCTAGAGGCAACTCAAGATCTATAAGACTCTCATACAAAACATCCATCTCAAATACCTTATATATAGGAGATAAAATGTATATGAAACTGCTAAAATGATATTTACAAAACCATGAGTTGAAATCACTCAAAGAGTGGCACCCAACTTATCTCCAATCAAAAATTTCCTATGATGTGTACCAACATGTGTAACTCCCCCTTACACCATTTTTTTTGTGTTCAACACATTTTTCACATTTTCCAATTCAATAGACACAACTTTTGAAGGCCATAAATTTTAATCTATGAGCCAATTGATGAAACATTTGAACCATTGGAAGATTTGTGATTGATCTATCAAGATATAACCTACTTTGCTAGCTACAACCACTTTTTTGGGCACAAAAATAGCCTCTAAGTGCCTCAAAATTAACTTTGAAACTTTTAAAACTTGAAACTTTAGTATCTTGAAAACTAGGCATGGTCTTGAGTTAAAAATTTACCAACATATTTAATTGGCTATTCCATAGCTTTGGGAAAGCTTTTAGATGCATCCATAAGGTATGTGAAGGGATATGGGGGACCAAAGAGGGCATTAAGTGACCATTTTTTTTAAATCAAGTAAAATGATTATATCCCTTATGCTCTAGACCTCTTTGTCCTTCTATATTTCCATCCTTTTCTCTCTCTCCTTCCCTCTCTAACTCATTTTAGATCACCTCTCTCCCTCCCTCCATCCTTCCTCTCTCACCTCTCTCTCTTATCTATCTCTCCCTTCCTACCTTTCCTAGCCTCTCTCTCTCTCCCCTACCTCTCTATTTATCTCTCCCTCCCTCCCCTACCCTCTCCACTCTTTGTATCACCTATTCATCTCTACCTCTCCCTCACTCTCTCTATCTCACTCTATCTTCATACCTACCTCTCACTTCATCCCTCCATCCTTATTTCCCTCTTTATCTCTATCCCCTTATCTCACCATCTCTCTCTCACTCCATCCTTCCCTCCTTACATCTCTCTTTGTACCTACCTCTCCTCTCCTCTCTCTCCTCTACCTCTCTATTTATCTCTCCCTCCCTCCCTCCTACCCTCTCTACTCTTTATCTCATCTATCCCTCTCTCCTTCTCCCTCCCCCTCACTCTTCCCCCCCTTTGTGTGTGTGTGTGTGTACCTACCTCCCACTCCCTCCCTCCATCTTTATTTCCCTCTCTTTATCTCTATCTCTCTATCTCACCATATCTCTCTCTCCCTCCTTCTCTCTCTCTCTCTTTCTATGTACCTACTTATCACTCCATCCCCCTATCCCTATTTCTCTTTATTTGTATCTCTATCTCCTAATCTCTATCTCTCCCCTCTCCCTCTCTCTATTTCACCTTTCTCTCTACTTCCCTCTCTACTTCTCTCTATCTCACCTCTCTCTCACCTTCCCTCCTTCCCTCTCTACTTCTCTTTATCTCATCCCTCCCTACCTCCCTCATTTCCTATTTAAGTTCTGTGTCTCCTCTCTCTCTCTACTACCTCTTCATCCATATATATCCATATATCTCTCCTTACCTCTCCCTCTCTATGTACTTACCTCTTCCTACCTCAAGAGAGATATGGATGGAGGGATGGATATGGATATATAGAGTAGAGGGATAAAGGTAGAGAGAGGAAAGTCCTCTCTCTACCCACCTCTTCCTACCTCAAGAGAGATTGATGGAGGGATGGATAGTGGATATAGAGAGAACTAGAGGGATAAAGATAGAGAGAGGGAAGGAGAGAGGGTAGGAGAGAGAAGTGGGGAGGGAGAGAGAGATGGAGGTGAGATAGAGAAAAGTAGAGAGAGGGATAGAGAGAGATAGGTGAGATGGATAGAAGTGGAGAGTGAAGGAGGTAGAGCCTATGAGATAGAGAGAGAGGAAGAGAGGGAGGGAGAGGTAGAGGAATGGATGCGATAAAGAGAAGTCAAGATGGAATGTGAGAGAGATAGAGATAGAGGTGAGAGGTGAGGTATAGAGAAATAGAGAGGGATGGATGGAGAGAGTGTGTGGTAGGTAGAGAGGAGAGGAGAGATAGAGAGAAGTAGAGATGGAAGGAGGGAGGGAGGGAGAGGAAGGGAGAGAGAGGTGAGATATAAATAATTAGAGAGGGAAGGAGAGAGAGAGATAGAGAGAGAGGTACTTCTTGATTTTAGGGGAGAGAAAGTGTGATATAGAGAGAGGTAATGTAAAGGATGGAGAAAGAGGGAGAGATAGGTCTAGAGTGCAAGGGATATAGATAGAGTGAGATAGAGAGAGAAATATGATAGGATCCTATTAATTATTGAAATTTGACCTATTGATTACTCAAATTTGACTATCTAAAAATTATAAGATCTTCCAAAACCTAGAATTTTCATTATAAATCCTAGAGATCAAAAACCATTCTCAAAAATTTTGAAACTATACACATGAATTATAACTTAAAGTATAAGTAATTAAAGTCCATAGATGAATGTCACATAAATGTTTATTCCATGTATATAGTCTAATAGGAAAATAAAGATATTTTTCTTCTTCTTAGAGATGTGAGTGTGTTATGGATTGGTGACGACTAAACCTAGGCTCCATCACTATCAAGCCATAATGTGAGTGTATTTCATTATAATGTGCCCAAGTTACACCTTTTATGGAACCAAAAAGTGGTGTGGCCAGTTTTTGGTGCCCCATCTTTCCAGACTTACCCTATGCTCAAATGTAAATTGACTATAAATAGTAATATTTGTAGTTACAAGGTTGATAAACCTTTTTCTTAACATTCTTCCACTCTTTGAACACTTTCAAAGAGAAAAGGGAGTATCAACACCATGATTTAATTGCTAGGGGATGATAAAACCATAGAGTTTGAATACCACCTAAACTTCTTTGTGCTCACGTACTTAGTTAAATAATATACAACATTCATCAAATTGCCTACCTTAACTAGCTTCACCCTATCATCCTTGACCATATATTTGATAAAATGGTATTGTACATCAATGTGGTTGGTCCTAACATGAAGTATCAAGTTCTTAGCTAGGAAGATCACACACTAATTGTCACAATAAATTGTTACTACAACTTGTTTTATTCCAATATTTGAACACAATCTCTCAAGCCAAATGGTGTCTTTATAAGAGTGAGTAGCTTCCATATACTCAACTTTGGTAGTGGATAAAACAACCATTTCTTTTTGTTTATTCATTTGAATAATTGCATTACCAAATACAGTAAACATATAATCATTAGTTGATCATCTACTATCAACATCACTTGCCCTGTTTGAATCCACATAACCATAAATATCAAGGGAATTCTCATCTACTATCGAATTACCATGATAAAACAAAGAATAATCTAAGGTACCCTACAAGTGTTTTAAGACTCTTTTAATTGTATCCCAATGAATTCTACTATGATTAGAAATATATTTGGAAATGAATTCCACTGTTTGGGCATGTCTAGTCTAGTGTAAACCATAACATACATAAAACTTCCAATTAAACTCTAGTAATGCATTATACTCATATCTTCCATCTCTAATGGGGATGTTGGATGATGTGAAATAATTAATATTTTTTTCAATTGTAAGGGGAGCACACAATGGTCTACAATCATGCATGTTAAACCTCTGTAAAACTAAATTGAAATATTTAATCTGACCAAGCCATATATTTTGTTCACTCTATCTTTTCTTATTTGCATCCCAAGAATGTGTTAAGCTACACCAATATCTTTCATTTCAAATTTAGCTACAAATTGAGACTTTAGTTCTTAAATCATTCCTTTCCCTTTACTAATGAAAAAAAGCATCAACATATAATGCAATAAATAAGAAATTATCACCATTGAATTTATAATAAACACATTGATCTAATTTAGAAAGCTCAAATCTTAAAATAAACATGTATATCAAATTATTAGTATTACATCCTAAGACTATTTGAGGCCATACACATATTTCTTTCATTTACAAACCATTTTTTTTCTTTCACCACATAGTGCTCTGACTATGTCATATAAATATCCTCCTCCAATCATCATGAAGGAATGCCATTTTCACATCCATTTTCTCAAACTCTAGATCATAAGCAAAAAAAAATAGAAAACAAGAATCTAATGGATGCCATTTTTACAATATGAGAAAATTTTCCACTGTAATCAACACCCTCAAATTGAGAGTAACCTTTTGCAACCAACTGTGCTTTGTACTTCTCAAGACCTCCATTTGAACCAATATTTTTCTTGAATAGCCATATGAAACCAATATGTTTTTTTCCTTCATGTAATGGTACTAGATTTCATGTATCATTATTTTTTAGAGCTACCATTTCTTAATCTATAGTAATCTTCTACAATTCTACATCATTCATACCTAATACCTCTTTTATAGATTTAGGTTCATCTATGTTAGTATTGAAAGAAAAAATACATCATTGGTCATTAGGTGAATATGTTTTAGGTGGTTGTTTAAATTACTTGTAGACCTTCAAACAAGCTAAGTTGGAGGTTCTTCCTCTTTTTTAGAAGATTCAAAACTAGATGAGATCTCTTCAAGTTGTTGTCTATCTAAGGGCCTTGATTCAACTTTCTCAGATATAGAAGGAAGTTGAATCCCATATTTTTATTCATTTTGCTTGGATGCTATGTAATAAAAGAAGTTTTAGTTTCTCTAAAAATCACACTTCTATTATTATATTACCTTTTGTGTAATAGGATCCCAAAGCTTGTGTCCTTTCACACCATAATTGTACTTGATGAAGATACATTTCATAGCCTTGTTCTCCAACTTTATTTGCTTCTCCTTTGACACATGTGAATATGCCTTACAACCAAAAACTCTAATGTCTTAATGAAGGCTTATGACCCAACCACACCTCCATAGGAATTTTATCAAAAAAAATTGGAGTATGAGACCAATTAATTAGGTAGCAAGTTATGGAAATAAATTTGAAACCAAAGATATTTACTCTACACTAACACCACTAAACATACTCCTAGCCTTCATCACTGTTATGTTCATTCTTTCTACAAATCCATTCTATTGTGGAGAATATAGAGTCGTTTTTTGTCTTTGAATGCCACAATATTTATATAATCTAGATCAAAATAATTAGAGAAAAAATACCACCATTTCTAGTACTATACATTTTATTTTTCTTTTAGTCTACAAGTTAACCATTGCCTTAAATTCTATAAATCAATTAAAAATTTAGATAGTCTCTTTAGAAAATATACTCATGTCCTTTTGCTATAATAATCAATAAATGAAACATAATATGTAGATTTTCCAATGGAAAGAATTCCTACAAGACCAAACACATCATAATAAATAAGATCTAATACATCATAATATTTTTTAGAACTCAACAAAAATTGAATGTGGTTTTGTTTACCATAAATGCAACACTCATAGAAATAAAAATGGATATTATAATTAGTCAACCCTTCAACAAGGTTTTTATGTTTCAAGGTATTTAGATCCTCTTCTCCAAGGTTGCCAAGTCTTTATCACCATAACATAATCTTCTCTATAAGTATTTTTTATTTAGAAGAAAGAGAACCCTTGGGTATTTTTGTCACTATGAATATGCACACTTTTTGAGTAATAAGCTCAACTATTCAATGAAAAATTGGATGATCCCTCAAGTTGTGGAACTTAAAACTTGAGATCAACCTCTAGATGAAGGGTTTGTTCCCTAACTACTAGTATTCTCTAAGATTGAAACTATTATATACTATTTTATCTTCATAATTAGAAAAGAAGGAATAGTTTTAAACCAAAATGTGGAATAAATGTGTGGTGATACACCAAAGTAAGTTTGAAGACCTTTTGTACTAGTTTTATATACACAAAATAATATCACATAACTAATATATTTACACAATACTGGTGAAAATATCTACAAATGTGAAGAAATAGAACTAAAACCATAAATGAATAGATAATTCACAAGATGAAAACTTCCAAAATTCTAAATAACATGGTTCAAAAATATATGAAAAAGGGCATAAAATAGTAGTTTTATTGATAAGAAGGAAAATAAAAAATCATATTTAATAAGTAAAGGACAACATGATATCATCTAGGAGGCATCCCCTTGATGAAGATAAATGTTTCAATTGCTCAAATCTATGTTGGGTCAAACATCTTAGGTGCTAGGACAACATCTTCCTGATTTATTTCCTTGAAAACCTCTACCATGGCATGGAAGAAGAGGTTGGTTGACTTCAAAAACTTTGAAAACCCGAAAACCCTGCAAGAAAATTTCAACAAGTGTCTCCATTTCCCTAAATAAGTGGATAGTGGTGAAATGCACTACAACTGCTCTTGATATCATGAATTCTCCCATACTATTTATTGCAATTTTCTTGTTTGGGCATAGGAAAGGGGTTCTTATGCATCGTGGAGTTCAAAAATAACTTTAAAATTTCTCTAAGAGCTTGAAACAACCTTATTTCCTTATATTTTTATCCTCCCACGTTGAACATTGGTGCAGGAGCACCCTCATGCTCAAAATGTTCAAAATTCTCAAGTTTGGATTTTTGTTTGATTTTGTGTTGTTAAATGTTAATAAGGTAATTTTTCAGTCAATATAAGTAATTTTTAGTCATTGATGAAGGTTTGGTGTCATTTAGTTGAAAAATGAAAACATTGTCAAAAAGTTGTCAAATGTTGTCATAACAACTTTACTTGTCAAATGACAACTTTTTAAAAGTTTGCTAAAAGTTGTTAAATGGTATTTTTTGGTTGGTTGGGGGAATAAATTTATTTTAAAATCATAAATATGGGCCTCCAAGTTGAATGGGGGGTTGGTATGTAGTTTGAACAAGAATTTATGAAGGAAGACATGATTTTTTTTGCAATTTCCAATGTTTTTTCCTATTATTTTACATGGTATGGCTCTGTATGAATTTTTATGGATATGAAATTGATTTTTATTGATATAGGAATGAAATAAATTTCATTTTCAATTGGTTTGGTGTTTTTTTATTGAGTTTGGAGAAAGTTATGACCATTTTACCATTGGCAGCCCTATGGGATTGTTTTCTCTAGAAGTTGTAGGCTATTGTAGAGAATGGTACGGATTCTAAAGATCAAATAAAGACATCAGACCTATTGTAAATGATAGATATGTGAATCTAGTTTCATTTTCACTTGGTTTGATCAATTTTAATTTGGTTTTGATTCATTTATGACAATTTTGGTGAAGACTACCCAGTTCAACAACTAGGATTTCCAGAAGATAAGACAAACTCATATATTTTTATTCTACCATCAAAAAGTGATAAAAATTGGTGAAAATTTCTATTTTTACATGTTATAAAAACAATTTAAAGGAAAAATATTCATTTATTAATCTGCAGGAGTTATGGTTGATTGTGTGTTTCATTTTGGTGGAGAGTAGTCAAAGAAACATGGTTTTCTTGATGTTTGAACAAAGCTATGCATAGTTTGTTTATGGTTGGAATTGGGATCAATGAAATATGTTGTGGAAGGCCTAAAAAATAAAATATTTTCATTTTGTATGCTATTCTCTTTGTTAAGTTTCCATTAGGCTATTATAACAACGTTCTCAAGATGACTCAGGTTGCATTTTGTCATTGTTGATGATAGATCATTGTTCAAATTGTATCAAGTTGGTTTAGTTGATTCATTTTCTCTACATCAAACACTTCCTAGATGACCTTAAATTAGTTTCAATGATACTCTTCCCTTCTAACAATTGTTTCATGGGAGTTAAGTATCATGAAGATCACTTTACAAATTCTATTTTTGGGTTTCAACTTGTCTTTCATCCTGGTTGCATAGTGGTCTTTGGTGGTGTTTTAGGAGGCTTCATAAACTTTGAAAGGTTTGAAAATATCTGTGTTATATACCTTGTACTCTATGTAGGGTGTTTTTTGTGCTTTGACTATTTCAATAGTCATTTGATGACTGTTTCTTGTGCATCTTCCTTATATCTTCATGATTCTTCAAACTTCATGATTTTCACAAGGGTGACTACCCTAGCTAGTTGGAAAGGATCCTTTAAATTTGTGCATTTTATGCCATATCTCCACAAGCCTTGTCTTTTATATAAATAATTTTTTCGTACATCTCTTGATATTCATACTTACCATGACCAATTTCCTTCATATTTTAGTGAAACATATGATAAGTTGTTATGGAAACACAGGCTTATTTATCATCACTGCCCATTTTATGCTCATTTGTTCCGATATCATTCAAAATTGTGAGGCTCTTCATTTTTCTCTTTTAAGGAGCCTTTAATTTCTTTTATCTTCTCTACACCAAACCTTTATATACCCTTCATGAAATTTCTATTATCTTCCCTCACTACTACCTTATTTACCGATCCCCATGAATATCACTTTGAAAGAGTTTTATATGGCTTTTCCAAGAGGTCATTATATTTTTTAAGATGTGAGAAGGTATTCTACATGTTTATCACATACTCTATCATTATCTTCATGACTCGTGTCTCCCATACACAAAATTTTTTGACCCATTTTTTATATTTTGAAGTAGTTGCCACTTCTCACATTTTCAGTGTAGAATGTTGATTCTTTAGCATAACCTTCAAATATTGTGCACTTGGATTGGAGGCTCTAGTTATTCTAAAACTTTTTTACGTATGCACACTTATCTTTGGTTTAAGTCACTCCTTATGTTGTTTTTTCATCTAACCTTATATTATTTCTCAAAAAGGTAAAGCACTTGTTCACTATCACCACACAATTCTACTCACTATCATCACACAATTCACAACTATCATCCTTTAGTTCTCTCTAGCATGTACAATGTCTTTGATACTTCTTGTCTAGGGTACAAAGTTATTTTATGTTGTGAGGCTTTCCTAAACATCTTCATCTTTTCCTCTTCCATTTTATCCCCTTCCTCTTAACCATGACCATTTGCATTTGTGTCTACAATTTTCTTCCATCCTTTGTGAAAACCCTTAACAATGATTAGAATTTTCCTCATGAATACACAAATTCATAGTGTATGTAGATTATATATGATTTGAAATGATTATTTTGCATCTCTTTGACATGGAAAGTTGATAGACCTTGATCATCAAGCAACCCAAACCGTACTTGTCAGTGTTTGATGGTATTCTTGGTGTTAGACTATTGAATTGAAAGCCTAATGGTCCTTAATAGTTTTTATGTGACACAAAATATTTACATATAGACCTAACTATCCCTTACACATCATGGATTCTCAATGCTTCATAGGTCTTAGAAAATTTTGAGATGGTTTGATCACTACAAAAAATATCAGATGGGAATCCTTGCAAAGATTTGTGAACTTCTAATAGGTAGATGTAGTTTGATTTATCACTATCAAAATGCAAACAAAGGACTGATGGATCTAATAATAAAACCAAATAGTGATTGAGTGAATAAATTTTATGATGTATTAAACCTTCAAAATCCAACAGTGTTGATAGCCCTTACCCTCTAGACCACCTAATTTGGTGAATAATCAAAATATGGCATAAATGGGTGCCCAAAAACACAACTCAAATTCATGAGATGTCCCTCTTTGAGAAGAATGATTGCACTGTTTGTTTCAAGGAATTATGGTTCCACTTGTGAGTAGGTTTCAAGATCCTGCATGTCAATCTCATTATCAAAGTGAACAATTTTGCAAACAATGGAATTACTTGTCATTTTTCTCTCATCATCCACCATGATAATCCCCTTATATCCTAGTTCTATGACAAACAACTTCAACAATGCAGTCTTTGGGTCATCTTAAGGGAGAAATTATGTAATCATACATGTTTTCCAACTTATCCTTCATTCCTTTTATTCCATTTTCTTTCTTGAGACAAGCAACATTGTTTATATCTAAACATGAAGACTCAAATATTCAATTAGTTCTTCATAGATCAAATAGAACCCTTCAAACATGTGCATATTCCATCACTTTTTTGTAAACTCCTACATACCCTAAGGATTCCTTTGACTCTACTAAATGATCTTTAATTCTTATAACAAAATTTGCAAGCTCCACAAGCTCTTAAAACCCTTCACAAACCTTATAGATTTATTGCATTACTTTTTACAGAATTCATGATGACACATAAACCTTGAAAGTGGCACAACTCATAGAAATGTTTTACAGTGATATAAACATTGAATAAATTAGATATGTAGGTATGATTGAAATGTTGAAATCTTGTATGAAATTTGTGAGCTAGACTCCTTCAAATGGGCCCATCGATCATTCCAAATCTGTAGAAAAAAATATTACTATATAGAACTGGAGATCATCAAAGGTATGCTTTACCCTGTTCACAACCTAATCACCATCATGGAACCTGAAACTAACACAAAAATATTCCAATGTTTATGCATATCCAATATGAACCTATGATAATACACTTGCATGTTAGCTAAAAAACCCTAAAACTTGCATATGAATAACAATACTCATTATATATTTTCACTATTTGATCCATGGTAAGACAATGCCAATCATTGATTATGGATGTAGTTTACTAGAGTACAATCCTTATAGAATTAATAAAATGAAATCATTTATCCATGTGTCTTCATGTAGTGGAGTCTCGATGAGCCTAGGGTAATTTTTCAATTCGAGGTTTAATAGATGTTGTCCTTGGAACCTTTGCAACATTAAATCAAGTTTAATCTCAATTGAGTAACTATTGGGGTTCAATTAGGTTGTGACCTAGAAAGAAAATTATAAATTATATAATATAGATCTTGATTTAAATTAAATTAATAATTTTAATATTAAAAAAATGTTTAATATTTGATAGTCGATTAGAGGTATTACATCTCCATGTCAAAATATGCATCAAAATTTGAAGGTCTAATGAGTTGTTAAGATTTAAAGATATGAGTTTCTAATGTATTTTTAAGTTGTTTTGTTATATTAGTAAATATTATTTAATGTTAGATTTATTTGATGAAACTAGATCAATTATTGATCAATAAAAATATTTGATTTATTTGTGTTGAATGAAATTTGAATTTATTTTTTCCTTTTTTAAGTATGATTGTTATTAATACTATGTGATTCTTCAAAATTTCATGTATGCTTGTTTATAAGTCTCAATTTTTCTCTAATAAAGAGTGTGTGTGGTTGCAATAAAAAATATTTAAATTATTGAATTTAGTGTTCCTCCTATTTAAGGGTGGGTGTTGTAGGGCAGAGGCTTTAATTTGAGAATATAATTTGATGAAAGAGATTGATAATTTAAATATAAAGTGATTTATTTTATTAATTGGTTTTTTTGAGGCATATTTAATTTTTGTATCAAAATCTTATGAACCATATTTTTAATGGTAGAAGATGGTTTTTTTTTATTAATTGGAATATGTATATCCTGATTTTATGAAAACTAAATCAATTCACATATTTCAAGAACATGACTTATTCTTGACTTTAAACTGTTTGACTTTTTGATATTAACTAATTTTTATCCCATTAAAATGCTTAACAATAAAATCTAATAAAAATAATTATAATAAATTTTATACAGCCGGTATTGGCATGGTGTGATGGTTTATAGGTGGCATTGTTGTTCTTGCCACCAAGGTTCAAACCCCATTGGGGTGGTATTGTTGAATGGTTGTATCCGGTTCATAGCTCCGGTCAAAAGCGTTTACCCCTTGAATAAAAAATAAAAATAAAAAATTATACATATAATATTTTGTGTACATTGATTTTTACTTTTTAAATGCATCTTACATATTTAATAGCATTATTGTGTGTCATGTTTATATTTATATATAAACAAGAGTGTATAAATTAATAAAAGTAATTACTTAAAACCTAATTTTCATCTAAATGCACACTATATTTTCTCCCAAATTATCTAATAGTTTATTCAAAAATTTAACTAAACATTTAAATGGTATAACTATATTTAATTTTTTCTCAAATATAATTTTATTGACTTCAGATATGATGTAAGTTTTTTAAAATTAGCTATAACTATATATATGAAGTTTGATGGATTGATAGAGCTACTATTAAAGTTAGCACAATTGTTTCTCTTTTCATGCTCACTTTTGACTTTGAAGTAACAAAGTCTATTGAATTGTAGATTGCTACTCAAAGAATAAATGTTTTGTTCACCATAGATGAAAAAAGACATTGAAAGTTGATGACCTTGTCCTATTATGGGACAAAGCAAGAGAGGACCCTAAAAAATATCACAATTGTTGGAAGAATTGACTTTTACTCACACAACTTAAATATTTATAGACTATTTATAGACTTTATGATAAAAACAAAGGAGAAAAAAATATACAAGTACTTTTACAACTCATTTTGTAATTCTTTCACATTATGGTTTGTATGCAATATGATTTCTAAGATGTTTATCTAATCAACAAGGTATTTTTGTAACATTTTTTTAATGATTTATTATTATAATTTTACAATTTTCTAGTAATTAATTTAGCATTTTGATTATCTAAATAAAATTCAAATCTAATTATTCTCAACATTGTAGATATATTTATAACTTGATTAAATCTAATTATTATTTTTTCTTCTGGTTTTCTTGATATAAAGAAATTTAAGGAATTTAAATATTATATTAAATCATTCTTAGAAAAAATCAAGATGAATCATTGTTGTTGTTTTTTAGTCTACTATTTATCTCATTTCGTTTATGAGATAAAAAAAATAAGATAATGGGAAAGAAACTTAGAACTACCAATCGAAGTTATCCTCAAATTAAGCTTTGATGAAACTTCAAAAGTTAATTTGGGTCCTATTAGAGTAGTTGTGGTTTAATCCTCTATGGTTTGTTTGTCAAAGCTAGATCATTTTTTCTCAAAATTAAGACGAATGTAGTAGAAGCTTAGGTGTTGTGAGAAGGCATTAAATTAGTTGTTTCAACAAATTGCAATAATTTATGGAAATAGAAGATGATTCTTAGGTGACACTTTAAAGATGAAAAACTAATTCTTTAAAAGAATAAAATATGAACTTTAATTTGTAAATATAAAATTTTGATAGAATCTCAAATAATCATTATTATAGACAAAATAATTAAATAATATATAATCTCGTGAATGAAAAGATCTTGATTCCCCTTTAAAATATATATATATCAAAAAATAATTATCCCCCTTTAATTCAACACCTACCAAAAATTTGTTTGGCGTCCTAATTTTGATTCATGTTACCATAAAGGATTTGGCTTCACATGAACATAATTGATGGATGCATAATATAAAGTAACATGATTGTTGATCTCCTTTGATTAAATTAAACCAATAGAGCACATGCATTGGTTTAAAAAACCAAAACAATTAGCATTAATCCTCACTATCAGATGGAGACAGGTCAAGATCATCGAATGTCTCACATTGGTTCTTAGGATTCTCCATAGGGTTGTTAGAATGGTTTAACAAAAATAGCCGTTAAGAGCATAAAATAGATGGGAAATAAAATTCAAATTCTCTTTAGACCTGAGAGTTAAAAAAAAATGAGGGAAAGAAAATTCAAATTTCCAGTTTCTGTTGTGAATACAAGACTAATGGTAAAGAGAGTGGACATTTCAAATTATGATATATATATATATATATATATATATATATATATATATATATATATATATAATTCAATTTCAATTAGTCACAGATCATTTGTGATTGTTTTTTTACAATGTTTTGTTCTCTCTCTCATTGTTGTTTTTTCTGAGTGTTTTGATGTTTTGTTATTTTTGGCAAAGGGTTGTTAGTAGTGTGCACACTGGTCTGGTCTTTCTGGTTATGCTATTTCTTCATTTCTTCAATTTTCATTTTCTTTTTCTTTTATGGTTTTGATTAAGAGGCAAAGCATATTAAGATGCAGAGCAGAGGAAAGAGGCAGAGAAATGAAGCTACATTTGAGTTAAGGCAATAATTTTCTTTCAGGTAATTTTCCCTTTACACACTATTTTAATTTGATTTGTTTTTATTTCTAATAGACCGACTCATGTTTATTTCTATGTTCTTATAGGAAAAATGTGGAAGGTAAATTTAGGCTTAGTAGCTAGGGGTGTTTTTTTTTTTCTTTGTAATCCTTTTGGTTGAGCAAAGGACTGATGAAATGAGACTAGTGCAGGCATGAAATGGGAATTTCCTTATGGCCTACAAGTAACGAGTTGATCTTCTCTTGCACAGCTAATCCAATGGAGAGGTCTTGTTCGATTCCTGGTCTTCAATTTTTTTGCTGACCTCATAGGACGTCTAGCTGCCTAATGGGTTTTTAGTATGTCTGTGCATGCCCTGCTCTGTAGTTTTTTTAATGGGTTAAATATTTATTGCATTCATTATTTTGGGAGCTCTAGTAGGTTCTTATAGAGGGATAAAATTCTCCTTGGCTTCAGGTTTGCACATGAGTTATTGCCTTATTGGAATCCCTCCTATTGTTTTGTGCTCTCTTCATCAAATATTCCTTTCTTGGTGTCATCCCCAGAAGCTAATGTTCCTCATCAAAGTTCCTCTCCTTTCTTCTTGGGTTTTCATGGATGATTCCTGATCCAATACAACCCTTCATCTAAGATCCATCAAGGCTAGTTTTGCTGACCTCCTTTCACTATATTGATCAACCTCTTCTCACATTCACTAGTTTACGGTCATCTTCTACCATTACTCTTGCACATAATTCCTGCCAATTTTGTCCCCTTCCTTCCATGTACCGCTAGCACAAATGAATCTAGCCTTCCATCCTTAAGGTTTTAATCTCCCATTAGTTTATTAATTCAAAATGGAATAGATATAAGGAAAGAGGCTCCTCCTTTGCAAAGAAATTAGAGCTCAAGGCCAAGGACTCAAGGCATAGATGTCCACTGCTATATTTCATAAAACGAATGGAATAGATTTTTTTTTTATAGCAAACCACATGAACTATTTGACATAATGCCTCAATTAAATGTGATCATATAGAACACCATGAATTTAGATTTCATGCCAAATATGTGGCCTTTGTTAACATTCTCCATCCCTGTGTCAAAGTGTGCAATTTAGAATAGCGTATTGATATCCTTCAAAATGCATAGGGTGGATTTATAGGTTGACTATAAACCACAAAGAAGGCATGTGAAGTGTTTGATAGAATACCTTAGAAACTCAAATGCCACTGTGAGAGTTCTTGTGTTTCAATGATGGTTGCTAATGTTACCATAAATTATGATATTGGCTACTCAAAGTGACTCCACATGCCAATTCTGTACACACTACTCGACATTGAGAAAGATGAGTTCAAACATGAAAACATCGTGTTTACAAGATAAAATTCAGCATATAACTAGTCAAGGACTCAAGGCATAGTTTTCCACTGCTCTCTTCCATAATTTATCTATTTCATGTATTATTTTCAATCATTTTGAGCATACTGAACAAATTCTAGGGCAATCCAACACTCAACTCATTCCAACATAAACCAAGCCATATACTTATCCTTCCATTCTAAAGATCCATTCAAACCCTTCATCAATATTTCCCCTGAGAATTTGACTCTTAGAAATAATTTTTGTAGTTGTCAATGGTTGCAAACTTGAAATTGTTAAGCCTCTCTAGAGCACTCTTGGTTTGTTCATAGTATTGGTTGGCTTTTCTAATGCTTCACAATATAGAATGAGTTATCCCAACTACTTTATAAAGATTCCATCTGCTGCAACAACTCCAGGGATGCCTTTTGAAATGCTGTTAAAACTAAATATTAACCAGCTGGGGTGTTTATGACTGTCACATCTCTTTTTACATAATTCTTCCCATCCTTGCATTAGGGATGTTTTAAAGTTCCATGCATAGGAGGCCGAGTTTCAATTAGCGCTTTCCTATAATTGTGAGGAATTAACTCTTCCCAGGAGATTTTTTTTGTTTTCTTCCCAATCAACTAGTCCAACATATCATCATGGAAAGAGTACTCTAGAATGTTTTCAGGGGCCATGAGCAGAGTTTACATGACTAAGCATAAAGAATTTGCTGAGGCGATCAGCAGACCAACTCATCCCAAATTTTGCAGTCATTTTATCCGAGATCTTGCTTGCATAGTCCCCACAACTAGCCTTGGAAATTTCTTTTCACCATTTTTTCTTTTGTAGAAAAATATTCTCATCTATATAAAGAAGCTTTCCATCATGTTGGCTCTTGTTCTTACCTTTGGTGGCCCAAAATTTGAATGCTAGTTTAAAAGGTTTTGCTAATGATTTAAAAACACTCTATTACAGGCTTTTTCAAATTAGCCAATTTTTTTCTGTTTCTTGAAGGCTATGTTTAGTTGGATTTGAGTGAATATTCTATCTTCTTTTGATTGCTGCTCTTCTGGCTAAAATTGTGATTTCTTCTTGCATAATGAGGCTCTTTGGATTATCCTCATTGATGAAGACTGCCCCTTTATTATTTACCGTGTAATCTCCTTTAGGGATGCTCCATTGGTCTCTATACAAACCTCTGTATACCCTTCATGAAATCTGCATTCTCTTTCCTCACTACCGATCCCCATGACTATCACTCTGCAAGAGTTATCTAGGACCTGTCACAGATGCTCATTATATTTTTAAGATGTGAAAAGGTGTTTTGCATGTCTGTCACATACTCTGTCATTATCTTCATGACTTATGTCTTCCAACCAATTTTTTATATTTCGAAGTAGTCACCACTTCTCATATTTTTAGTGTAGAATGATGATGCTTTAGAATAACCTTCAAGTATTGTGCTCTAGTTATTCTGAAACTTTTCTAGGTCTGCACACTTGTCTTTTCCAGTTACTCCTTATGTTGCTTTTTCATCTTCTCTATTTCCATGCCATTTGTATAGAATTGATTTCTCAAAGGAGGTAAAACACCTGTTCACTGTCACCACACAATTCTACTTGCTATCATCACATAGATCTTTATTTTCTAAATGGATTTTAGATTATTTGCATTACTTATTTTACTGTCTATGTAATCATGGTGTTCTTTAAATCTAATGTTGATTGTAATACACCTCCTCTTACTGGTTGGATTTATTAATTCCTATGCTTTAACTTGATACGTTGATTCTATGATGATACTATTGTGGTTTGATTTGGTTGGTTTGTAGTTTGATGATGTTGTTATTCCTTTAGTGGACATGACCATTTGATATGAAATTATTAGTACGATTTATGATACTCTGTGTGTTGTTTGGATTATTTGTTTATTTAAATGATTTGTCATTAATGTTTATATGTCAAAGTGATGATTCTATGGTGATGTTATTTAATTCAGTATTATTTTATGATGCAAATGTTTAATAATTAGTTATGATGCAGTAGTTTAATATCATGTTATCTTATGTCAATTTGGTTAGAAATGTTAGCTCATTATTGATATTATAATTGTTAGAATAGATTAGGTGAAAGGACAGTGTAGCATCACTCGTTCACGAGTGCCCTGCTACACTGCAATTCCTTCTCACGATAGGATATTTGATTATATATATATACATGTGCTACTTGACGTTTATTTGGATGTAGGATTGCAGGAATAAGTCTCGATTCCACTTGCTTCGGCAGGACAGGGCGAGCAATAAATTAACCCAATGGGTAAAATGTTGAAAAAGGGAGTAGGCTTGGAAGCGTCCTCGTCCCAAGTCCGTCGTCTGTTGTGAGTCGTTGTGTTATGACTGAAGTTTTGTCTTTGCCTTGTATGTAGTTTCTCTGTTGAGTATTTATTTTATTCTTGGTTAGTGTTTAATTAATTAATCGTATTGCATAAAATAATTATTTAATGTTGCATTGTTATTTGATTTAATTGAGAGTTAGAAAAATGTTAATATTAAATATATAATAAATTAAAAGTGATTTAATTAATTAAAAGTGCAAATAATTATAATTAAATTAATATTGTTGAGAGTAATTAAATATTATTTTTTTATTAATATTAAATTAGGAAATTATGTGAAGATAATATCTAAATTTAAATAAATTATTTCAATTAAAATTTTAGATAAATGTGAGCTTTTAAAAGCTGAAAAAGGACCAATAAGGAAAGGGGCTTTTTGGAAAAGAAAGCAGAAAAAGATTTATTGATTTTAATTAGTGATTTATTATTTTTATGAGGAAAATTATTCATATACAAGTTTTTTTTTTATCTAGAAAAGAAAAATAAGAGAGAGTTTTGCAGTTTTGAGGTTTTCTTCTGGGTAAAAATTATTGTGAGTTTTGAAAAGAAAAGATTGTTTAGAAGAACGTTGGAGGTGGAAGGTCGAGAGAAGAGTAGAAGGCAGAAAGTCGAGAGGAGGATTCAGAAGGATTCTTCATCAAACGAAGGGTTTCAGGTTCCTTTCAAGTTCATTATTCCCTTTCTGATTTATTCTTCTGTAACAAATTTTGACTGCCATGTTGAAAAAGTAATTTCTCCTCATGTTTTAAAAAGAGATTCTTGTGTTTGAGACTTGTCTATTAAAAATATTTGTATTTCTCTGTAGTGAAAACCTTGGTTTAAATTCTTCAAAAAAATTTAATCATGAAATTATTGAAAAGAAAATCATATGATATTTGTGATGAATATTTTTGCATGTCTGGATTTAGAAAATCTATTTATTTATTTTATGGTTCAGAATCTTTTATTTTATATTTATATATATATATATAAATAATTATGGTTGTATTAATTAAATATCTATATAGATAAATATTGGTTGTCTGTGTGATTTAATTTTATGTTAAAAATAAATAAATAAATAAATTTTATTCTTACGATTGTGTTGAATTTCTCTATATAAATATATATAATGTTACTTTTAAAATATTTACATATATATTAAATTTTAAAGTTACTGTATAGAATAAACTGTGCATTTTATTTATATATATATGTGTACATTTATATTAATTTTCGTAAATAGTGTCGTACGGAATATTTATGAAAATAAATAAATTTTATTTCTGTGTTCCACGGATTTCCATGTACAAAATATTTATGAACAGAATATTTAATATAGAAAAAGTTATAAAAAAAAAATTTATATTTATATAAATTATATACAGGGGTGGGTACTACCCACAGCCCTGTATTGGGCATGGTGCAGCCCACCACGGCTGCGCACAACAGCCGAGGCTGCTGGCGCAGTCCGTGGGGACTGCGGCCTCCCCACAGGGGGAGGTACGTACCTCCACCTGTGTGGAGGTTCGGCCCTTTAAAATTTTAATTTATTTGTTTTTATTTTAAAATGACTTTTATTTAATTTAGTTTTCATTTATTAATACGATTTGGTTTTTTATTAATATTTAGTTTATTTAAATATATAAATATATAAATATATATATTATATATTATTTAATATATATTTAATATATATATATATTTATTTATTTATTTATTGAGATTTAATTCTTTTTTTTTTTTATTATATATATTATTCAAATGCGATTTAATTCGAATTTATTTCGTATAATTTTTTTTTTGTTGTAATATGACTTTATTAGTTTTATTAAATGATTATTTTTATATAGATGGAGTTTGGATATTTGTTTTAAAATTATAATTTTTCTTTAAAACAAAATAGGATATAAATGTCAATTTTATAGAATGTTTTTAAAATATAGTTTTTATTTATTTATTTTATTTTGTATATTTATATATATATGTAAGAGATTTATATATATATATATATTATGATTACATTTTAATATGTTAATTCTTATAAGTTATTATATGTTAGTTTAATAAGAAATTGGGAATAAAGTTTTATGATTATAATTAAATCGGTTGGTTAATTTTAAATTTTATGGTATTATAGTTTAGTTGTGAAGATTGAAATAAATTAATTCGTGTTGTTTTGAAATGAGTTTTCATGTGTAATTGATTGATTTATTGGGTGAAAATTATTATTCATTTTAATTTGTTTTATGGCTTTGGTTAAATGTAACTGTTCTTCTTGAGATTATTTATTTTCCATGTCAGGCAAATGGGGTTAAGGGTCTATGTAAGTCTTCCAGAGAAGTTCTCTAGAGTGGGATGTTTTGTGTAGAGGTTCAGTTTGTGAATTGTCTTGAGAATGGTGTAGAGTTGAACTATGATGTTGTACCCGGTTTCCATGAACGGGGATTTGTGCCTCCTAGGAAGTAGGAGTGGGTAATGAGATTTGTACCTCCTTTGGAAGGAGTGTGAATTCGTATTGGTTTCCTCCAGTGTTTAGAGTGAGTTTCCTTGTTTTGTTTCCTCCTTGGATTGGAGAGTTTGTGATGTATAGTTGCCTATTGTGGTATTGTACCTTGTGTGTTGTCGATAGGGGAGTGGCTCTTTGTGGGGGTCCGGCACACAAAGGGGTGCCAGGGTAACCTACCTAGAGTTTAATTAAGTGATAATCTTAAAGAATTAATGGGGGGGATTTCACACTAATAAAGATAAAAGAATGTCTCTCTCGTGAAGCAAGTGAATGATAAGGCTCGAGATGAGATGGGATACATAGTTTTGCGTGAGGGTCCGGCGGCCGGTAGAGGCAAGCCAGGGTAACCTAGGATGGGGGTCCAGTAGCCTAGGAAGGTTGAGCCAGGGTAACTCATGGCAATTTATGCATGACACTCTTCCTATGTCGACAGTTACTCAGTTATTGTTCGATGTTCATGATCTTTGTTCTCTGGAAGCATTGTAACCTCGTGTTAAGTGATAATGTGTTGTAGTTGTCAAGTGATGTTATGTTTGTAGTGGTTAAGTGACTTATTGATTTCTCTTTGGTTATTGTTGTAAGTAGTTTTGATATTATGCCTTGAGTTTTGCATTGATGTTGTGAGTGTGACTAGTTGTATTTTGGGAAGGTGTTTTATTGTTATGTCCAGAAGTGATTTGTTATTGTGCCTTTTTGGATTTGTCGTTGTTGAGTTCTGAGTGGTCTTTGATGTTAAGCTATCTGTTTGGAGTTAGTATTGTGTTATTGTTAGGCATGCTTGGTCGGGGACCCTTCCTTGTCTACTCTCAGCACGGGGGTGGTTGGGTGGAACGTGCTTCGCACCCCATTGGGTTTCCTCTTCTGTTGCAGATGTATCTTTTTCTTGCAGGTTTTGGCGGATGTTGATGATCCAGTGTCCTTATGTACCAGATAGTTGTATATACTTCTATTGTAATGTATTCATTGTTGTATTGTCTCCCACGTGTGTTGGGATGACCTTGATGTGATTTGTATATGTAGTTACTGAGATGTATTTCCAGTCAATTGTATTTTACTATCATTGGGATGTAATAATTATTCAGGCCATGTATTTATTCAGGATCTTGTGTTATAGTTGATTATGTTGAGTTGTATCTATCGAAATATGTAATACTTTATAGCTTGATAATTCCATGTATTGTCATATGTGCATATGTTATTAATATGGATATTGTTGATGGATATTTTAAATGATGAAATGGGAATGAATAGATTTACGTAATAGATTAACTATTGTTATCTTATTATTGTTGTTATGGGTTAGTGTAGTCATGTCACTTCCTGTACCCCTTTGGAACTAGTTGTGCCTCATAATACATTGTTATGTTATAATACTTAAGTATGTTATTATATTCTTTTAAAAATATATATATATTTGTTCCATTGTTATTAGTTCCTTTGGGGTTCGCACGGCGGGGCGTGACATTGATATTTGCTATATTACGGTAGACTGATTTATGACTAAATGATTTGACAGGTTGACAGGGTTACACACAATTCAAGTAGACTGTGTCAGCAAGCTATGGGCAGTTGTAGCTTGTTGTTTTTGGAACAAGCAGTTTGAAAGCTACTCTTCCAACAATGAGTGTTTTTAACGGCTCTAGGAAAATTCACAGCTAGCAATTCATCAATGGAAAATTCACTGTCAACAATTCACCGCGGGAAAATGCCACCAACAATTCACCACCATGGAAAATTAACTACCAAAGGCAATTAATTTTTCGCGTGGTCAATTGTCATGGCAGTGAATTTTCTCGCGTGAATTGTTGACTTGAATTTTCCCTCGGGTGAATGGCTGGCGGTGAATTTTCCATATGCCATTTTTAACCATAATAGCAAGCCTAGGAGTGACATTTCTAATCTGTATTTAGAGCAACAAGGGATGGAATTAGAGATTGATGATTTCTTTAGTAATACTTTGGTCAAGCACATTGACCTAATAGCATTGTAACATGTACAAATATAATTTTTAATAAAATAATTTATTGGAAGGGGCTAAAAACCCCTTCTAAAGACCGAAGGGAATACCAGTGGCCATGGTTATTCCTTGAGGTCGTGTATTTGTCCGACAACTTAAAGAATGGTTGATAGGCCAAAACCATTCTTTAAGTTTTGTATCTCGTTTACTTTGCATTTTTTAAAAATTTTGATTAATGTTTAATTTTTATTTAAGAATTTGTTAATTCTAATCTCAACACTAAAGTTACAAACCACAATTTCAAAAATAAATTTACCATTTATTAATCACAACACAAATTCCATTTATAAAACATTTCGCGAAGGATAATCATAAATTACCATTACGAAAAGAAAATTTATTCACTTCATATATTCACATTACATAACCATGCCACAAAAAAAAACAAAAAAAAAACATTTTAACTTGTCATAATAATAACAAATTTTTAAATGCTTTACAAAATATCATTTAAAAAAGCATAATGAATTATAAAATGGTATAAGCATGTCATGGCAATTATAAAATCATATTATAATATCCATAATTAATAAAAAAATGTTAAAACATAAAAGTAAATAAAGATTGTGATTAAAATTTAATAATATATATTTAGCTTCTCACATATTAACATCATTGCAAATGACTAAAATAATCATCTTTAAATTTCAAATTTAAAACTACATCAATAATTTTTAATAAATAAAATAAAATGTATGTGTTGTGTTGTGTTGTTTTGTGTGGTGTTGTGTTGTTTTGTGGTGTTGGGTTGTTTTGTGTGGTGTTGTGTTGTTTTGTGGTTGTCTTAGGTCAATTAGGGGAGGCCATTCAAGCTTCCACCTTCACGTGGTTGGCCTTGTTAGTAGAGAATATTTGAATAAATATTCTTGAAGCTAAGAGAAGCTTATGTGTAAATATTTTCATTTGGAATAAACAATGTTTTATAAATTTAAGGTAATTCATGTTACATGCATGGTCAAATTTGTAAATTAAAGAAAATTATGATTGCAAAGGTGAATTAAAATATATTTTGATTATTTTAATAATAATAATTTCCTTTATAATTTGAAATTTTGTTTAAAGTGTCACTAAGAGAAAAAATATTTTAAACACTATATTGTTTAAATTTAACTAAACAAATATAGAATAGCTATAGTATATTGACTTGCTTATGTTTAATAATTTTCAATGTTTAGGGTTTAGGGTTTAGGGTTTAGGGTTCAAGGTTTAGGGTTCAAGGTTTAGGGTTTAGGGTTAGGGGTTTGAGGGTTTAGGATTTAGAGTTCAAGGTTTAGTGTTTAGGGTTTGGGTTGAGAGGGTTTAGGGTTTAAGGTTCAAGGTTCCTCATTTAGGGTTTAGAGTTTAGAGGGTTTATGTTGAATAATTTTCAAGGTTTAGGGTTTAGAGTTTAGGGCTCCAGGTTTAGGGTTTAGGGGTTGATGGTTTAGGGTTAAGGGTTTAAGGTTTAGTGTTTAGGGTTATCAAGTTTTGGAGTTTAGGGTTCAAGGTTTAGGGTTTATGTTGAATAATTTTTAGGGTTTAGGTTATTTAGTGTTCAAGGGTTCATGGTTTAGGGTTTAGAGTTTAGAGTTATGAGGGTTTAATAGGGTTTAGGGTTCTTGAGGGTTTAGGGTTCAAGGTTCAATGTTTATGTTGAATGATTTTAAGGGTTTGGGGTTTAGGATTCAAGGTTTAGTGTTTAGGGTTGAGGGTTTAGGGTTTAGGGTTATGGGGGTTTAGGGTTAGGGTTGATGGTTCAAGGTTTAGGTTTAGGTTGATGGTTCAGGGTTTAGGATTCAGGGTTTAGGGTTCATGGTTTAGGTTTTGGGGTTCATGGTTTAGGTTTTAGGGTTTATATTAAATAATTTTCAAGTTTTAAGGTTTGGGGATTAGGGTTTAGGGTTTAGGATTTAGGGTTCAAGCGCTAATGGCTTAGGGTTTAGGGTTCATTGGTGAGAGTTTAGGATTTAGGGGTTTGGGTTTAGGGTTTTGGATGGTTTAGGGTTCAAGGTTCAGTGTTTATGAATACTATTTAGGGTTTAGTGTTCAATGTTTAGTGTTTAGTGTTAAGGGATTAGGGTTCAAGGTTTGAGGTTGAGGGTTGAGGGTTTAGGGTTTAGGGTTAGGGTTCAAGGTTTAGGGTTTAGGGTTTAATATTTAGGATTCAAGGTTTAGGGTTCAAGGTTTAGGGTTTAGGTGGGTTCAAGTTTTAGGGTTTAAGGTTTAGTGTTTAGTGTTTAGGGTATAGGATGAGGGTTTAGGGTTCATGGTTCAAGGTTTAATTTTCAGGGTTTAGGGTTTAGGATTTTAGGATTTAGCATTCACTTAAGAGTTTTGAAGTAATTTACTACTTTATCTTTTGGTTGAGGAAGTTTTTAGATTAGAGAGTTTGTCTTAGAAGTAATAAAGATAAAAAAATATATTTTGAGCTTAAAGGAGACTAAAAAACAAGAGGATCTTATTATTAACAAGTCAATATTCTAACAAATTTTCATTATTTTAGCTATTCTATAATTTTCTAGTTATTTAAACAATATATGAACTACTAATTTTCATGTTTCCCTATTAATGAAAATGTTTTGATTCTCAAGGGTGCAAAACAAAGAGACTAACTTGTAGGTTCCAAAAGTTTGAATTGCATCACTAGGAAACCTTGATGAGAAAAAATACCTTTAAACCTCCATTTTATAAGATTTTACCATGCAGAAGTTGAACTAGATCCACAGGATTAGAATTATTATCAAGCGTATCAAGATTAAATACACCAACATTATATAGCGTTTAAAAAATATCTTTTAGTGACACTTTAAACAATATATCAAATCATAAAGGAAATTATTATTATTAAAACTATAATATGAATAATTAAAATATATTTTAATTCACCTTTGCAATCACAATTTTCTTAATTTCACCATACATGTAATATGAACTACCTTAAATTTATAAAACAATGTTTATTTCAAATGAAAATATTTACACATAAGCTTCTCTTAGCTTCAAGAATATTTATTCAAATATTCTCTACTAACACGGCCAACCACATGAAGGTGGAAGCTTGCATGGCCTCCCCTAATTGACCTAAGACAACCACAAAACAAAACAACACCACACAAAACAACACAACACCACAAAACAATACAACATCATACAAAACAACACAACACATACATTTTATTTTATTTATTAAAAAATATTTATATAGTTTTAAATGTGAAACTTAAAAATATGATTATTTTAGTCATTTGCAATGATGTTAATATGTGAGAAGCTAAACATTTATTATTAAATTTTAATCACAATCTTTATTTATTTTTATGTTTTAACATTTTTTATTTATTATGGATATTATAGTATCATTTTATAATTGTCATGGCATGCTTATGTCATTTTATAATTCAATATGCTTTTTTAAATGCTATTTTGTAAGGCATTTAAAAAATTGTTATTATTATGACAAGTTAAAATGTTGTTTTTTTTTTGTAATTTTTGTGGCAAGGTTATGTAATGTGAATATAAGGTGAATACATTTTGTTTTCATAAAGGTAATTTATGATTATCCTTTGTGAACTATTTTATAAATGATGCATAAAATATTTAGGAAGGGATTTGTGTTGTGATTTATATATGGTAAATTTATTTTCAAAACTATGATTTGTAACTTTAGTGTTGAGATTAGAATTAATAAATTCTTAAATAAAAATTAAGCATTAATCAAAATTATTCAAAAAAGCAAAGAAGACAAGATACAAACCTTAAAGAATGGTCTTGGAGATACAAACACACAACCTCAAGGAATAACCATGGCTATTGGTTATTCCTTTCAATCTTTAGAAGGGGTTTTTAGCCCCTTCCAATAAATTATTTTATTAAAAATTATATTTGTACATGTTACAATGCTATTAGGTCAATGTGCTTGACCAAAATATTACTAAAGAAATGGTCAATGTCTAATTCCATCCCTTGTTTCTCTAAATACACACTAGAAATGTCACTCCTAGGTGTGCTATTATGTTTAAAAATACTAATTGTTGGAAGAATAGCCTTCATCCTTCCTGCTCCAAGAGAAACTACCTACAACTATCTACAACTTGCTAACAATTTGTAGTAGAATTTGAGTTACATGGAGGGGTTACAAGCTTGCACAATCTACTTGAGTTATGTGTAACCCTATCAACCTATCATATCATTTAGTCATAAATCAGTCTACCATAATATAGTAAATGTCAACATTACCTTTACAAAACAACATGAGTTACATAGACAGTAAAATAAATAATCTAAATAATCTAAAATCCATGTAGAAAATAAAGAACTATGTGATGATAGTGAGTAGAATTGTGTGGTGACAATGAACAGGTGCTTTACCTCTTTGAGAAATGAGCATGTAAATAGAGAAGATGAAAAATCAATATAAGTAGTGACTGACAAAGACAAGTGTGCAGACCTAGAAAAGTTTCAGAATAACTAGAGCCTCCAATCCAAATGCACAATACTTGAAGTTTATGCTAAAGCATCATCATTCTACACTAAAAATATGAGAAGTGGTGACTACTTCAAAATATAAAAAAATGGTCAAATGTGTTTTGTATGGAGGACACAAGTTGTGAAGATAATGACAAAGTGTGTGACAGGCGATAGAAAATTCTTCTAGAGTGATAGTCATGGGGATCAATAAATAATGTAGTAGTTCAGGAAGAGAACAAAGATTTCATGAAGGGTACACAAATGTTTGGTGTGGAGATGATAAAAGAAAATGAAGGCTCCTTAAAAGAGACCAATGGAGAGCCTCATAATTTTGAATGATAGAGGAACAAATGAGCATACAATGGGCAGTGATGATAAAAGCCTATGGTTCCATAACTACTTATCATATGGTTCACCCAAAGATGAAGGATGTTGGTTATGGTAACTATGAACATCAAGAGATTCCAGATTTTGCTTGTCTTTGGAAAGAAAATGGCATCACCGGAGCACCAGAAGTAGGTCATTGCCTCAACATTAAGTAGAAACAACTTCAATATGAATTTGATGCAAAAATTAGCTAAACAAAAAATTATATCAGCCCTAGACAAGGCCTGTAAAAGAGACTTTGTCTTGGATCTTCAAGATGTATTGCTTAGTTTTGGGCTAGATTATGCATGTCTAGTTGTTTTGGGTAAGGAAAAGATGAGTTCTTTAATTTTTGAGTTTTCCAAAGGCTACAAGGAATCCATGGAAACATGGGCTTATAGCTTCATCATACTAACTAAACATTACAATCAAATGTATATGATAGTCCTAAAACTATAACAATAATATGTATAAAAAATAATGGTGTAATGTAGAGAACAACTAGATATGGGTAACAAGGACCACATACAAAATTTGTATTTTCTTGGTTTTATCAGGTCTATGCAGGAATTATTAGTAAGCACAGTTGTTGGTTGTAGGGGTATTTGTGCACCTGCAGTGTGTTGGTTTTTTTGGCTTGTGAGAAAACACCCACAAGTAGAAGATAAAATCATGAAGGATATTTCTAATTTTTTGCAAATTGATAATGCTGGTGATAAGACTGGATTTCTCTCTCTAGATAAATTGAATGACATGCAGTATTTAGAGGCAACATTTTGTGAAACTCTAAGGCTCTATCCACCCTTCCCTCTTGGTCATACGAGGGTGATGGAGGACATGGATCTTTTGGATGGTACCTCTATCCAAATGAAGGATAGGTTGGACAACTCGTATGATTACAAAAATTCTCCCTTAAGATGACTTGAAGAGTGCATTGTTGAGGTCATTTGTCACAACAATAGGAGATAAGGGGATTATCATGTTGGATGACATGAGAAAAATGAGAAGTAATTCCATTGTTTGCAAAACTGTTCATTTTGATGATGAGATTGACATGTAGGATCTTGAAACCTACTTGCAAGTGGACCCATGAATTCCTTGAAAGTTGAAACAAACATTGGGATCATTCTTCTTAAAGAGGGACATTTGAAAAATTTTAGTTGTGTTTTGGGCACACCATTTGTGCCATGTTTTGCTTGTTCACCAAATTAGGTTATTGCTTTGTCAGAGCCTTAGAAGGAAATATCTATAGGTGATGTAGAGGGTAAGGGCTATTAGCATTGTTCGGTTTAGTAGGTCTATGTATGTTATAATTTTTTTTTCACTCAATTACTATATGGTTTTCTCATTAGATCCATCAGTCCTTTGTTTCCATTTTGATAGTGATAAATCAAACTACATCTGCCTATTATCTAAGCTCACAAATCTTTCCAAGGATTCCCATCTGGGAAATTGCTAAGACCTATGAAGCATTGAGAATTCATGATGTTTTAGGGATAGTTAGGTCTATAAGTACATAGTTTGTGTCACATGAAAAATATTAAGGACCATTAGGCTTATAACAGTAAATGAGTGAACAATTATTTAATCCTTCAAATCAATGGTCTAACACCATGAATACTATCAAACAATGACAAGTATGGTTTGGGTTTCTTGATGAACAAGGTCTATCAATTTCCCATGTCGAAGAGATGCAAATGAATCACTTTAAATCATATATAATCTATCTACATACCCTAAGCATATGTGTATTCATGAGGAAAATTCTAACCATTGTTAAGGGTTTTCATAGAGGATGGAAGAAAATCATAAACATGAATACAAATGGTCATGGTTAAGAGGAAGGGGGATAAAATGGAAGAGGAAAAAATGAAGATGTTTAGGAAGGCCTCACAACATAATATAACTTTATACCCTACAAGAAAAATTATCATAGACCCTGGACATGCTAGACAACTAAAGGATGCTAGGACCTTATTTGTTTGTGTTGTTGCATGACAAGGTTTGTATGCTGATGCCAAAATCATCTCTCATGCTATAGGTTGGAATGAATCTTTAAAAATGGAAGGAGAAGTAGATGGCTTGGTTTATGTTGGAATGAGTTGAGTGTTGGATTGGCCTAGAATTTGTTCAGCATGCTCAAAATGATGTTTTCTATGGTAATTTGAAGCCTAGAGTCTAGTTGGAGAGATAAATTTTTGATCCTTTGTATTAAGTCTTCCTTGCAAACTTGCCAAGGCTAATTTTTGATTGATTATCAACATTTTGAGATTGAGTGAGACTTTTTGGGAGAAATAACTCTTGTATGACATAATGATTGCAAAGAATAAATGAAATAGATAAATTATGGAAGAGAGTAGTGGATATCTAGTGAAAGGATGCCTTGACTAGTTATATGCTAAAGTTTTAGATATTAATCTATACATGTCCCAAGGAAGTTGAGTTATAATTTTGCAAATGAGGAGCCAATTTCCTTATATCTATTCCATTTTGAATTAATAAACTAATGGGAGATTAAAACCCTAAGGATAGAAGGCTAGATTCTTTTTGTGCTAGAGGTACATGGAAGGAAGAGGATGAAATTGGTAGGAATTATGTGCAAAAGTAATGGTAGAAGGTGAGCGTAAACTAGTCAATGCTAGAAGAGGTTGATCAAATATAGTGAAATTAGGTCAACAAAAATAGCCTTGATGGATCTTAGATGAAGGGTTGTATTGGATGAAGAATTATCCATGAAGACCCAAGAAGAAAGAAGAGGAACTCTAATAAGTGCTAGTGTAAGTGAGGTGCATCTAAAATTGGAATAAGGTAGAGAAAAAGATGAGTTCACAATAGCTTCCAGGAATGACACCAAGCAAGGAAAATTTAACCCAAAACCAAATTACTACATTCAAGTGGTAAAAAAACTTCACTATTATAGATGATTTGTAGGTTTTGTAAAATATTTCAAACCCAATAAAAAAATGCTCCAACAAAAAACTACAGAGTAGGGCATACACAGACATACCAAATGCGCAATAAGCAGCTAGACATCCTATGAGGTCAGTGAACTATTGAACCACATCTAATGTTGACCTGCAAAGAAATTAAAGTCCAACAAACCCCATTACTGCCACTAAAAAAATTTAAAAGCATCCATCCCATTGTTGTTCAACAAATATGTGCTTAAATTTAAGGCAACAATGTGAATTGTATAAAGAGTATAAGCTTCATTTGGAGGAATCTAAACCTCATTGGGGCATGTGTTCTCTTTGAGCACATACAATGAAGTTTATTTGTGCTTGATAGAAAATCCAAATGGATTAGTTGTGCAAGAGAAGATCAACTCACTGCTTGAGAACTGAGAGAATTCAAACACTGGGTTGGCTATTATGGAAATTTGGCTTGTGATCTAGGAAGTAGGCCATAAGGAAATTCCCATCTCTTGTTCTCTGCATCAATTATATGAACTCTCACTTGGTCTTGCATCTCATTCCTACACTAAAGCCTAAATTTACCTTCCACATTTTCCCTATTAATACATAGAAATAAACATGAGTCAGTCTATTAGAAATAAAAACAAATCAAATTAAAACTATATGTAAAGAGAAAATTACCTAAAAGAAAAATATTTCCCTAACTCAATTGTAGCTTCCTTTCTTTGCCTCTTTCCTCTACTCCACCTCTTAATCTAACACCAAAAAAATAAAAAGAAAAAAGAATAGAACAAATGAAAGTATAACATAAATAGATAGACCAAACTAGTGTGCACACTATGAACAACCAAACTCTAAATCCTAATAAAAAATCAAAGCACTTAGAAAAGAGAGAACAAAACATTGTAAAAATTGAAAAACGATCACAATTGATCTGTGACTAAATGAAATAGAATTTTTCATTTATATCATAATTTGAAATGCTCTTTGTTTCTACTCTCCAAATTTTGAATTTTCTTTACCATTATTCTTCTATTCTCAATAGAAATTTGAACTTTTGTCTCACTCTCAAGTCTCAATGGAATTTTGAATTTTATTTCCCCACAATTTTGATACTATCAATCACTATATTGATATGGACAAAAAAACAAATAACTAAAATATTTATATATTCTTTTCATAGTAAGCTATTAGGAATAGAGGTTTTCCCACTAAAATAATTGAATAATGAGCTAAAATTTTCAAATATTCAAGTGAAGTTGATTTTGAAAAATGGTTTCCTAAGAGACACAAGATTTCTAATAGATTTAATTTTCAAAAAATGAATATAATAAGAAGAAAAAAAGGATGTAGTGTGTTCTACATTAAAATGAATTTGTAACTCACATTGTGAGTCTATGTGGGGAGAGATTATTGTCATAGCATGGCCAAGACTAGTTAATAACAACTCAATTGTGGTTTTTAATGGGTTTGTGTTATAGCATGGCCAAGACTAGTTAATAACAATGCCTCATTTTTGATATCACATTTAAAGTAAATAAAATTAAATTTGATAAAAAATTAAATATAATTATAATATTTAAATGTTTAGTTAAATTTTTGAATAAATTATTAGATGAATAGGGATAAAATATAACACATTATACACTTTTGTTTATATATATATATAAATGACACAGAATACCTAATGCTAATAAATATATAAGACGCATTTAAAAAGTAAAAAATCAATACAAAAATTATCATATGGATAAAGTTAATTACAATTATTTTTATTAAATTTCATTGTTAAGCATTTTAATGGGATAAATAATAGTTAATATTGAAAAGTCAAATAGTTTAAAATCAAGAACAATTCATCTCCTTGAAATATATGAATTGATTTCATAAAATTAGGACATACATGTTCCAATCAATAAAAAATTGTCATTTTCTAAAATTAAAAATATGGTTCATAAGATTTTGATGCAAAAATTAAATATACCTCAAAAAACTAATTATAAAATAAATCACTTTATATTTAAACTATCAATCTATTTCATATAATTGTATTCCCAAACTAAAGCCTCCACCAACAACACCCACTCTTGAATAGGGGGAAACTAAATTAAAGAAAGCAATTTTTTTTTTTTTTATTAGACTGTAGGAATCGGGTAGCACGACCCCCTATAAACTGTAGTGTGCGTGGTAAACTTTTTAACATGACCGGCAGCGCTGGCGCGACATGCCCTCCGGTACCATGGGATGGGGGAGACTAGAACTCGTGACCAGCCGAGCCGCAACAGAAATACTTAGCCAACCGAGCTAGGGCCCCCGCCCAATTAAAGAAAGCAAGTTAGTAAATTAAATAATTTAAATATTTTTTATAGTAACCACACAAGCTCTTTATTAGAGAAAAATTGAGACTTACAAACATGTATACGTAAATTTTTGAAGAAAAAAGATAATATATAACACTTTTATGCACATAGTGCCAATAACAATCATACTTAAAAAGGAAAAAATAAATTCAAATTTTATTTTGCACTATTGTGGATCCTATAATCTTGATTGTAACATCTCAAGCAAGAGAAATGGAGAAAACTATAAGATATGTATACATTCAACACAAATAACTCAAATATATATTGGTCAAGAATTGATTTAATTTCATCAAATAAAATCTAACATAAAATAATATTTACCAAATGTAACAAAACAACTTAAAAATACATTAGAAATTCATATCTTTAAATCTTAACAACTCATTAGATCCTCAAACTTTGATGCATATATTGACACCAATACCTTTAACTGACTATCAAATTTTAAAACAATTTTTTTTAATTTTAAAATTATCAATTCAATAGATCTGAACCATTTAAACTAAGATTTGAATTATATAATTTATAACTTTCTTTAGGTCATAGTCTAACTCGACCCCAAGAGTTACTCAAATGAGATTAAACCACAGAGCGATATTTTTTGCCAAACATTTGTTCTTATTCCTCTGACAAAAATGTGGACATGAAACCTTATCCATCAACAACTACATCATCCAAATTCAATGACTTTGAATTCTTGCAAATATTAAATCAGAAGCCCAAATCTCATTCCTAAAAAACAAATGATATTGAAAATTTTTACCATGTCATGCATATATCTTCATCTCCCATAAGTCAAAATAAATCTCAAGATTCCTTCATCCAAGTTAATGATTCCATCCAACCACCTTCTTTTAGCATACCTTTTGTATCTAATGATTCATGTCAATCTCTCAGTCTAAACCATGCTAGGATAAACTCCTTTACACATCAAGATCAAAGCATTCTTTCCACTTCATCTGATGATATCAAAATTCCACAAGTTCCTCCAATCTTTGACCAAGACCCCATCTCTCAAGAATTCTATGATGATCCCCTCCTTTCACTTTTCATCCACAATGATTCCTTTCCATCTCAAGAGAAAATTATTCTTCTAAGCCCTCCTTCCACCACATCTAATGAATCCATACCATCTAATAATTCCATTGCATCGTAGGAGCATGATCATTATTCGAGTCTATCTAATGATGACCTACCTTCTCATGATCAAGATATGCTTTCTATAGAATGTCATGATTCCTTTCCTCATCAAGATCAAGATATGCTTCCATCAGAGGATATTCCTTCATTCCCTAAGGATGTTAATCCTTCTCAAAATCAAGATATTCCTTTCAAACTATTACATGATGATTCCATGCCTAATAAAGAGAAAGCTACTCCATCTTCTACACCTTGTGATCCTTTTCCAAGTCAAGATCAAACCACTCCATCACCCCCATGTCAAGATCCTATCACACCTATGCTAGCCATCCATGAACCCCACACCTACAAATTGGGATCCTCCACCTTTATCCACTCTGGTTTATTTCCAGCACCTATCCTTTCATCCATATCATATCCTCCCCAAAATGGACTTTCATCTTGTTTCACAAACAATACATATCCCATTGGTAAGCGAATGTGTCAAAGTATGAACTATAAAGGAAAAGGATTAGGCCTTCATGAACAAGGTATCCTAGAACCCCTTTTTTCTCAAGAAAACTCATATTGCCATGGCCTTGGTTATAAACCTAAGTGTTATAGTCCTTCAAACCTTCCATCCATCCTAGGTCCTCATCCTAGTCCTTCAAATCTTCCATCTATCATAGGTTCTCATCCTAGTCCCTCAAACCTTCCATCTATCCTAGGTTCTCATCCTAGTCCATCAAACTTTCCATCTATCCTAGGTCTATATTCTATCCCTCAAGAACAAAAAAGGCACACATCCTTGACACCCTTTCAAAATTCTACCTATGCTCACTCATCCATAATACCTCCATGCCATTCATCTCAATCCATCCCTTCCATTTCTCTTGGAGGAAATTTTGGTGCCAAATGTCAAAAGATTCCATATCAAATTCCACATGTATCAAAGTATCAACATGTCTCCTCAAATGCCACTTCAGGTGATTGTGCTTCAGCTTCCCTTTCTGGTAGTTCTTCTAAAAAATCTTTATTTGCGTAAAGGAATCATGATGAATCTCCAAATTTACTAGCTGTTGGCTTTCGTACTCATGAAAGTAGCGAGCTGGTTTGGAATGGTAATGCGACACAAGTGGAAGAAGGTTGGATCACAATTAAAGGAAAAAAGTTAAATCCTCTAAGCCTTCATTCGACATGATTCTCCACTCCCACAAGAAAAGTGTAAATTGTAAATCTTGATTGGTCTTGTTTTGGAGCTGATCTTTTTCGTTGGCTGCTTGTTGTCTTTTCTGCAGCCTTGCTATTTTTGTATAAGGGTTCTGGGTCCCTTCAAAATCTATTTTTCCCTTTATCAAAAACATGTCTCCTCAAAGAGGCATGCAAAAATAAAAGAAAATTTGATCCAAAATCAAAGGAAAAATAAAAAAGGCCACAAAGGCCCATCAAAGCAAAAGGAAAAATTCCCAAGGCCACAAAGGCCCATAAAGAAAAGAGAAAAATCTCAAAGGTTAAAAAGGACCTCAAAGTCAAAAGTCATGTGGATTCCAAAAAGTCTCATAGAAGCAATAAAATCTAAATTGGCATCCAAATTTTCTAATCCAAAAGCTTCCTCCAATCTTCCATCTAAAAACCTATCATCTTCCAAATCTATCTTTCCTCCATCACTCCATCACCTTTCAAGGTGTGTGCCAATGTTGACCTTGTAATCCTTTCTGTCTATCCATCAACAAGCCTTCCCACCTCCTATACATTACCCAACATTTATCCCCCATTTTTCTCCTTTAATCCAATCCTTTGGATAAGTCCTTAGTTCTTCTGTCATACCTTTACTAGGAAAACATTTATGAGTCTAATACCTATTTCCATGGTTTATTAAAGGGATATTTGGTCGTGAAACTTGATGTTTAAGTCCTTCTTCCACATTCCTATCATGCATATATTATCCTCCACATTTCCCACCTTTGATCTCAACAAGGTTAAGGATCTTCTTGAACATCATATATATTGTCCTATACACTCTATCCATATCTTCTATACCATATCATTTGTCTTATCCATATCCCATGATTCTTGCTAAATACACCATTTCTTCCTTTCCTTAGTCTTGATGAGGAATATGGGCAAAATACTTGGATAGTATGGCTGCATCTTATCTAATTGATCTTGCTCATCCCATTCATTATCCTTATCCTTGCATTCTTCCATTCCATATCTTCTATCTTATCAAAATCCATGTCCCATTTTCTTCCTTTGTTCTTGACAAGATTAGGGGAAAATTTGGTAATATCATTTCATCTTAAGTATCCTAAGAAAATCCAAAAAAAATAAAAAACAAAATTAAAATAAAAAATAAAAAAATGTCTTTAAAAAATGGTTGCCTTGATGAAAACTTGGCAAAAAAGCATCTTGGTGACAACAAAAAAAATCAAAATAGAGAAAAATAAGTGAAAATAAAAATCATTAAATTTGAAAAAGTGCAATAAAAACAAGTAGTGAAAACCTAGCAACATGCACTATTTGTGATAGATTAGCTTTTCCATCTATTTGAGCACGTTGACCATTTGCTTTCACCATTATTCTACTCATCATCAAAAAGCCTCATGTACATATCCTGGCATCGCGATCATGTCTCACCCTAGATTGGGGGAAAAATCTTGAACTCACTAGGGGCAATAAAATTTGAGCTTAAACCAACAAACAAATAGCAGTAGGACAAACACAAAAAATGCAAAAATCATAGTGCAAAACCCAACATTGAACATCAATCACCATCAATAACACATCAACCATCCAAATCAAACAACCAAATCAATCAAATCGAAACTAAATTTCAATAGATGATGTTCTTCTGAATCATGACTTTATCACCGTGGAATGAATCTTCAACTGTTGTATTTTTATTTTTTTTATCATATCTATGGAGTACCTAGATGATGTATTGAACTAGAGGATCTTGGAAGGAGTATGATTTTTCTTTGTCTGTTGTTTGTGAGTTGATCATTATTACTGTGCAAATTGTCACGGGACATACTCTACAAAGTATCATTGATGACATTCTGAATTTGCATAGGAAAATGATTAACTCTTGTCTATTTATGCAAGCAATGCTTAGGTCATCTCGGTTTAATTATACCTAGATGCTTGTGTTAAATTGCAATATCAAAAATCATGGAAGTAGTACTCAGGTCATCATGGTTTAATTATACCGTCGATGTTTGAACTCACTTTCAAAATTTTAAAATATCAATGATGATAAAAAGAATGACAAATCGGTTGTTACAATGACAACATTTGCATATTAGATCTGCATAGTTATGTTAGATTGCATCCATGTTAATTTTGCATCTGTATTTATGGGGTTTCCAAGGCTAGAACAATTTTCAAAATGATGTTATCTCTATTATTAATGGATTGAGTATACTTGTCATTAACAAAAAATAAATCATTCTCATATAGTTGCATCATCATTTGCATACATTAGAATGCATTCCCATATCATATATACATTATCACATCATCCATCCATTCATGCATCACATCATAATATCCACATCAAAAAACACAAAAAACTGCATTGCATCTCATTTGCATAGTCAAAATCATTTCATCTATTATTAATGGATTAAAAAAATGTTCCATTAAGAATATTGAAAGACATATCCAATAGAGTAAGATTTCCAAGAAGAAAAAGTTATTGAGAAACATGACATGGTATAATGGTCCATTAAGAAGATTGAAAGACATATCTATCAAAGTAAGATTTCCAAGAAGAAAAATTTGTTGAGGAACATGATTAGTAAGTAGGTTTCCCTATAAAGATATAATGCCATTTTTATGAACATCTAAAACCAATAGTGAAGATAGATTTGCCAAGATGTATGGATTACAACCTGTGAATTTTTTATTACTCAAATCCAAGACTAACAAAGGACTAACAAAGGACTAACTAGATCAACATAAACATCACATGAACATACATAAACATCACACATCATTTGCATAATCAAATCCATCTCACATAACATAAAACATCATCCATAAAGCATATAGAATCATCAATCATGCATTATCATATCATCATTGCATACATCACATAATCATTATATAAGCATGATATAAGCATCATAAAGCATAAATTAAATGCATCTGTCATAGGCATCCATCATGAAATCATAAACACATGTAGATCACTAATCATTGTTGCATATCATATAAATCTCAAAATCACAATGTCAAGTATACAATGTGTAGATGTCTAAAATTTACAAAATGTTTAAACTTTAACACACATTAGCATTTTAGTCATTTAAAGTTCACAACAAATTAAACATCTCTATGAAATACTCCATCATGTTAAATATGCAACCAAAGAAACAATGAAACTAAACAAAAGCATATGAAAACATGATGCAAACTCTATCTCATAGTGGATTGGTGCTACTTTTATGTGGAAAGTAGCCCTTTCCCAACCCTTGATAAGCTTTGTGATGAATTGATGTAGATTTGATGCTTCCTTGGAGAAAATCATGCATAACCTAGCTATAAAACTTAAAAATAGATGAAGGATGGATGCACAAATTTCAAAATATAAATATTATAACTTTGCATGAAGTTGTGGATCCAAAATACAAAGTAAAGCCTCTTATTTATAGATAAGAATGTTGAAGAATGAGTAAAAATGGATGAATGTGGGATCATTCAACATCCACTGGTCAAGTGCCATTTGTCAAGATGTGAATGGAGGAAGCTTGAGCACATTTTGATCAATGTGCAAGTTTGAAATTTGAATTTGATGAAATGACATGTTTAGGGGGGATGAAAGATGAGTTAAATGCCAAGTTTGACTTGTGTAAGAGACATGTAAGAGCTCTTAAATGCTTTATTGGATGGACAAGTCATTTTGGGAGGGAGATTTTTAAAATGAAGGAATATTTCAGTTGAGATGCCCTTTTGAATGAAATAGAAGAATTTATAAATCAAATAAATTGATTTACTATGCAAGTTGCAAACGCTAGAGGACTTGATGGATTAGGATTAGGATTAATCATGATTTGATTAATTTAGATGAAGATTTAGCTTATTTGAAATTTGACTTAGATTTTTGGATTTATTTAAATCAAGTAGGAGGAAATTGATGCATTAGATTTAACTAAATAAAATTTGATTTATTTAATTAAAAGGGATGGTGTTAGATTTAAATAAAATAAAGGTTAATTTATTCAATTTAAGGGAGATGAATTTAGAAGTTAATTAAATAAAATGAATTATTAATTAACAAAGGAACATTAGGATTAATTAAATAAAATGATTTATTTAATTAAAAGAAGATGATGACTTAATCAAATAAAGTTGATTTATTTAATTAACAGAGGAAATATGATGAATTTAATTAAATAAAGATATTTCATTAAATGGTTAGTAAAGAAGTGATTTAAGTAGAATTGATTTTAGTAGATTAGGATCAAATGTGTGATATCAATCAGTATATTTGTCATGTCTACATAATGATATCCGAATGTGTCAAAGAGATACATCAACAAAGTGGTAAAATCACAAAATATTTGACTGAATAAGTGTATACATCAAGTATCAGTACATCATCAAGTCTTAGTAGATTAATCGATCCTATATTGGGGCATATCAATCAAAGATGATAAACCACATCGACTGATAATATCTAAATCATCCTACACTAGATGCAAAATCATGTCCCATGTATTTAGGAAGCGTTCCCTAGACTAAAGAATTCTAAAATCCTCCTATGATCATAATGTATTGCAAATCAAAAATCTTACCAATCAATCACCATCAATCAATCAATCAAATCTAATAAGTTCCAATGATATTTTGATAAAATCTCATTGAGCGTCTATCATTGACCATCTATCATGAGGTCAATCATCATCATCATATTATTGATCCTCACCTATCATGAGGGCAATCATCATCATATCATTGATCCTCACCTATCATGAGGTCAATCATCATCATCCTATCATTAATCCTCACCTATCATGAGGTCAATCTATCAACATCATCAAATCAAACAATCAGTTGAAGCAATTATCAATCATCAAAAACAAGGAGTCAAAAAGGGGCTTAATTAATCACTCCATCATTTGGCAGGTTCAACATCATTTTTGGGAGATAAATAAACTTTGAATTATAAAATTTTGAAATCATCAAAAAATCATCAAAAAATCATCAAAAATTTCAAAAATTTCAAAAAATCCTAAAAATTCAAAAATTCATCGATTTATCTCCCAAGGGAGCATATATCCATCATCACCTAAAAATCAGCGTCTAGGGTATCGAAAAGAATTTTTTGTCAGCATCAGTAGCAAATTTTTCTTTGAAGCAATGTGTAAACACATTATTTCAAAGAGGGGAAAAATGTATACACCTAAAATTGGTCAAGACAATTAATTAATTAAATACAAGTTATTTAATTAATGACCCTTTTAATTCATCTACTTATAAAAAATGCTAAATTTATTTATATAGTTCACATTTTTCTAATTCTACCATCTTAATTCATATTCCTCTAATTTAATTAAATAAATAAATGTCAATAGTTTGTTTTATTTAATTAATATTCTTCTCACTAAATTTAAATTCCCAATTTGAATTTAAGCACATGTCTACAACTTTTCCTCTTGCCACATCATCAAGTGTCACACAAATTTAAATATGTTTAATATTTAAATGGGAATTATCCTCAACCAATTCCAAAATAAACTTGGACACTTGTCTCTTTCACACATTTTATTCCCTCATACATTTGGCATGGTGTTCATAGTCAAGGGAACATCCTCCATGATTCTCTCTAACTTTTTCCATCTCCACCATTCATCTCTCATGCTGAAATCTTGACCATTGATTGTCTGCCACATCACAAGATGTTTTGGAAATCCTATAAATACAAGCCCATTCTACAACATTTAATATCCCATCTTTGAGAAAACTTATTATGCAGAAATATTGAGAGCATTTAGTGAGCATAGATCAATTTAGTATTTAGAAATTTGCATTGTAGTATCATATTAATTTAGAATCATGTCTTAGTTTATAGTTGCATTTTAGTCATCATCTTAGCTTTCATACAAAATTCCTACCATAGAAAATTTTAGCATCATCATCATAGCATAATCTTCATTTTATCACAACAATATTAATATCATAGCATCATGAAATTAATCACATAGTTTATACTTCATTTAGGAATTAGATTCTTGCATCTTACAACATCTCATTTCCTAGCCTGTCATCCAAACAAGTCGTAGTGAAAATACAAATATAAGAGCACTAATGATTTAGAGGATCCTTGATAATAGAGAACAATGGAATGATTTTAGAGATTCTCCTTTGATTAGTTTTATGATTCAAATCTCTCATGTAATATGTTTCATTTCATGTGTGATATTTTTTACCTTCATACATTTTACCTCACACAGGTCTATGAAGAACTGAATGAATCTTTGAGTGGGCATGTTTAGACATTTAAGCAATGTTGCTTGTCTCAGGAAATAAAATGGAATGAAATGCATGAAGGTTAGGTTGGAAAACTTGTATGATTACAAAATTTCTCCCTTAATATGACCCAAAGAGTACATTTTTGAAGTTATTTGTCACAACAATAGGAGATAAGGGGATTATCATGGTAGATGACGTGAGAAAATCGAGAAATAATTCCATTGTTTGCAAAATTATTCACTTTGATAATGAGATTGACATGCAAGATCTTGAAACCTACTTGCAAGTGGACCCACAAATTCCTTGAAACAAGTAGTGGGATTATTCTTCTTAAAGAGGGACATCTCATGAATTTGAGTTGTGTTTTGTGCACCCCATTTGTGCCATGTTTTTATTTCTCACCAAATCAAGTTATTGCTTTATTAGAGTCTTAGAAGGAAATGCCTATAGGTGATCTAGAGGGTAAGGGCTATCAACACTATTGGATTTAGTAGGTATAGTGCATTATAAAAATCTATTCACTCAATCACTATTTGTTAAATTATCATTAGATCAATCGATCCTTTGTTTCTTTTTTGACAATGATAAATAAAACTACATCTACCTATTATAAGCTCACAAATCTTTGCAAGGATTCCCATGTGATATTTTGAGCAGTGATCAAACCATCTCAAAATTTGCTAAGACCTATGAAGCATTAAGAATTCATGATGTGTTACAGATAGTTAGGTCTATAAGTAAGTATTTTGTGTCACATAAAAAATATAAAGGACCATTAGGCTTATAACAATAAATGAGTGAACAATTATTTGACTTTTCAAATTAATGGTATAATACCAAGAATATTGTCAACCAATGACAAGTATGGTTTAGGTTGCTTGATGAAAAAGGTATATCAACCATCCATGTCAAAGAGATTTAAAAAAATCATTTCAAATCATATATAATCTATATGTTGAAAGAATGAAGAAGGGTCCCATTAATGTGTTGTCATTGATGTCAACATTGATTATTAATATCTACATTGATCCGGTGAACAATGTTGATTCGTTAATGGAGATACTCTAATCTATTATTTTGGTTTGCACTCTCTCATATGATAAGATCTACTTATGCAATGATAGTATGTTGTTCCTAACTATGATTTACATTTGTGTTCAAAATTTTAGTTGGTTTGGATGTATAGTTTGAAAGATATAAGTGACATTAGTTCGACATACAATTTTTGGTTATGTATAGTGCTAGTAGGTATGTGTAAACCAATCTACCTTCCTTACGTGATAAGAATCAATTTTTTAAATTTTGGGAGATTGCTCATAGGTGTCAACACATTGTATATTCCAGATGGCACATGATTATGTGGTTAGATTGATCACTAGTGTTGTTCAATTAGCATATTTTATCATTAGGTCTATTTCTTGGCCAACCTAATGCTTGGTGTGTGTTGTGGTGATCAAATATGCACTGTGGATGTTAGTGAGACCTATCTTAGGTCCATTCCAACCTAAATCAAGTATTGCACATTTTTTTTAAGCATGAAAATGTTTTGGTTCAAGTGTGGAGCTGACAAGGCAATTTTGATTTAAAGCAGAGCAATGTTTTATTTTTTGTATCTAATAAAGTGTATAGAGTTAATATATTGAGCTTCAGAGGAACTAAATTTAGCACAAGGAAGGTTTATTTCATATCGATTCACATCTTGGCTATGTATTCATTCTATCTTCTATCTATCTTTCTTTTTGTGGTTGTGATCCCTATTGTATATTGTCTCCTAGTAGTGAGCCCTTTTGTAATATCTTATAACCAATTATAATATATTGTGGACTAATCCTCACCATGGTTTTTCCCTTTTTGGGATTTTCATGTAAAAATATTGGTGTTCATGTGTTATGTGATCTTGTAATTCTTTCATACTTTCATTCATTATTATTGTTGGATGTGTTTTGGTAATTGGATGGATTATGAACAAGTTGTTTAATGAAATAACGATTCACCCCCCATCTCATTATTTTGGGTGTTCAACACTACATACACTAAGAATTTGTGTATTGATTAGGAGAATTCTAATCACTGTTAAGTTTTTTCACAGAGGATGGAAGAAAATCATAAACATGAATACAAATGGTCATGGTTAAGAGGAAGGGGATAAAATGGAAGAGGAAAAGATGACGATGTTTAGGAATGTCTCACAACATAAAATAACATTATATCATGTATAAGAAGTATCATAGACCTTGTACATGCTAGAGACAACTACAAGATGCTAGTTGTGAATTGTGTGAAGATAGTGAGTAGAATTGTGTGGTGATAATGAATAGGTGCTTTACGTCTTTGAGAAATAATATAAAGTTATCAATTCTATACAAATGAACATGGAAATAGAGAAGATGAAAAAAAAACATAAGGAGTGACTAGCAAAGACAAGTGTGCAAACCTAGAAAAGTTTCAAAATAGCTATAGCCTCCAATCCTATTGCACAATAGTGAAGGTTATGCTAACAAATCAACATTCTACACTAAAAATATGTGAAGTGATGACTACTTCAAAATATAAGAAATGGGTCAACTAGATGAGATATATCAAGCTAAGTCCGTAGTTAATTTTTTCCCGTAATGGAGTGCATGGGGGGGAGGAGCAATGGGATGAAGGTTTTGAAATCCTTTGATTTTGTTGGAGATGAATACTTAGACTCAGAAAATGATGGTGATGGTGGCTAGCGGGTGGTGGTTGGATGGCTTGGGTTTATTCTGTTCTTTTGTGCATACTTCCCTCTCTATGTTGGTTCATATTATTCCACTACAAGGGCGTCGACCAAGAAATGGGCCAGGGGTAGCCATTTGAGAGTTGTTGAATGCAATGGTAGAGGGGAGGATGAGGACCCAAATGTTGGAAACTTAGATGCCGCACAACTGGAGGATCCTTCTTTCCCATGGGAAAATATTTTTTGGCTCCTCATTTTTTTTTTTTTTTGAGGAAGTTTTTGATAGTGCAGGTGAGGATGTTAATGTTATTGTTTGTTTTGGGCCTACAAAACTACTTTCCCTTGTGTCGTCTTTTTTTCATGTTGACTGGGGTGAGCTTACTACTTTGACTAGTGTGACTACCCTTCTATGGGGTTCGCATGTTGGTATTGGTATTTGGGGGTTATCCTCTTGGCCCTTTTCTGTTTGGAGGAGCTTGTGGGGGGAGTGTGTGGCCAATATGTCTACTCTCTTCTCTTTTTTAGAGTTGCTTGCTCTTGACTCTCCTGTTATGGGGGTTTGGTGTGATGTTTGTTGCTTCCTTGGTATTGCTTGGAGGACTTTGGTGGTGTGTGGTTGCAAGGGTTCCTTTTCCCGTGAGGTGGATTGGTTAGAGGACTACCCTATTCTTGGTCCTATTTAGTGTAATGGTATGGATTGGGAGTTTTATTGGCTAGAATTTTTTTGAACTAGTTCCTTTTGGGTTTCCCTTATCCCATTTTTGATGTGCTTTTGGTGGTGTTGTTATTGGTATGTGGTGAATGATCATGCTATACTCTACACTCTTCAACATTTTGATGGGTCTTCATCAACGAGACTTCACCATATCAAAATGAGTTGTTACATAGTCTCTTCAATATCCTGATGGAAGGTGCTAGTAGCAATGAATGGTTGTGAAGGAATCTTATCAAAGGGAGATGCATATATTGGTGAGACATAATAATGAGTCCCTTCAACATACCAATAGGATGAAGCGATAGGTGTATCAGGGTGACAATGAGAATTCAAAGAGACATGGTTTCATGTTGCTTTGACATTCTGATAGGACTTTGACGATGAAAAAAAGTGACTTGACGGTTAAGTTTGTTTGTGACTGTTCATTTGGTATGGTGGTTGGAATGTCAGGTTTTTGGTAATGTTTGAGGAGTATATGTGTAATGCCATAGTGCATTGGAAGTATGATGGTTGATAAAAATGACAACATAATGCTGCCAAATTCATTCTAGAAAAACACCTAAAAAGAGAAAAGTTGTGAACTTCTATGTAATTTACATTTTAAAATAATACAAGAGATCTCTGCTTTGATGTGGGTTTTTTCCTGAAAGAGTTTTCCCACATAAAATTTGGTATTTATTCTTTATTTTCTATTTGGTTATTCATGTACATGCAACTTTATATTATGTAATTGTAAGTTTTGAATGATTTTTTTAATCTCTCTCTTGAATATTAGTATTTGGAAGGCATTTCCACACTTTTCTTTCCTTTAAGTTGGTATCAAAGCTTGGCCAAATTTGTTATCCTCATGGGTTAGAAGGGTTTTTTGTGTTGATCTAGTTTCAATGGGAATCTTGTAGAGAAATCTAGTTTATAACATTGCAAATTGAAGATGGTGAGCACATCTAGAAGAATAGAGATTGAGAAGTTCAATGGTGGGAATTTTGAGTTGTGGAAACTCAAAATGGAAGATCTACTTGTAGACCAAGAGTTATGGGATATAGTGACCTCTAACAAACCATTAACAACCTCACAAAATGACTAAGATGCAATGGACTGAAAAGCCAAGGGTCTGATCAAACTATGCTTGGTTGATTTAGTTCTCTTGAACGTCCATGAAGAGAAGACAATGAAACTTTTATGGAAGAAGCTTGGTGACATTTATCAGGGGAAATATTTGGTAAATAAGTTATTTTTAAGGAAGAAGTTGTATTCTTTGAAGATGAAGGAAGGAGCATCTATTGCAGATTATTTCAATGCATTTAACATTATCATTGCTTAGTTGGGGTCTATTGGTGTGAAGATAGATGACGAGGACCATTGCATGCTTCTATTATGTGATTTTCCTAACACATGGAATCACCTAGTAATGGTTATTGGGAGTACAAGAACCACTTTCAAGATGGAAGATGCGATTGCTTCATTGCTATCAAAAGAAATGTAGAGGAAATTTTTGGAGATTGCCAAGGAAATTTTTCTTTTTGAGGAAGATCAAAGGAGAAAGGAAAAAAGAAGGACAAGAAGTATAAATCCAAGTTAGAGGGGAGATCAAAGTCTCCTAGTAAAAATTCCAAGGTGAAATGCTAGAATAGTGGGAAAATTGGACACATCCAAAAATATTTTAAATAGAAGAAGAAGAAAAAGAAAAATAGTTCTTCTAAAATGAATCTTTTCAGAGTGATGTAGATGCCTTCATAGCAGCCTTTGCAATTCAGGCATCAAAATATGTTTGGTTGATTGACTTAGGTGCATCCTTTAACATGACCTCTTATAGAGGTTGGTTCTCAAAGAATGAAAAGTATGTTGGTGGAAGGGTTTATTTGGGTGATGAATCTCACTAGAGATTGTTGGTCGTGGAAGAGGAAAAATTCAATTTCTTGATGGAAGAGTGAAGAGAATCAATGATGTGATGCATATACCATGTCTGGCTCAAAATCTACTTTCTATAAGTAAGCTTAATGATGCTAGTGTGGAAGTCTCTTTCTTGAATGGTATTTTTAGAATGACTAGAGGCTCTATGATGTTGGCTAAGGGTGTATGAATTGGAACTCTATATAATTTGGATGAATGTAGTGTAATAGTGCTTCTATAAATTCAAGTAAATATGATCATGTAGAGAAAGGAGGTGTTGTTCTTGAGGGCACAAACTCTTTGGATATGAAGTTCCCAACAGAGAAAAAATGTTGTGGCATCAAAGGCTTGGCCATATTGGTGAAAAGGGCTTAAAAGCCTTGAAAAATAAAAGCCTGATTGAAGGGCTTGATTATTGTAATCTTGAGTTTGATTTTTCTGAACATTGCATATATGGAAAGCAACACCACACTTCATTTTATTCTAGTCCTCATAAATATTCTAGTGTTTTAGACTATATTCATGTTGATGTGTTTGGTCTAATTAATGTTCTTTTGTTATCAAAATATGTGTATTTTGTCTCATTCATAAATGATTATTCGAGGACATTTGTATATTTTCTCAAAAGTAAAATTGAAGTATTCAGTTGATTTAAGGAATTTAAAACCTTGGTTAAAAATCAATCTAGTAGAAATATTAAGTGTTTGAGGACAGATAATGGTGGTGAGTTTTGATCAGTATATTTTGATAAGTTTTATAAGGACCATACAATTAAAAGGCATAAAACAACTCCTTACACTCCACAACAAAATGGAGCTATAGAAAGGATGAATAGAACATTGATGGAAAGGATGAGAAGTATGCTAAGTAGTACTGGTCTAGAACATAATTTTTGGGCTAAGGTTGTAGCTACAATATGTTATTTGATTAATAGATCTCCCACTTCAATGCTCATGGAGAATACACCTATGGAAAATGCTCATGGAGAAGACACCTATGGAAGCACGATTTGGTAAGAAGCCCTTGCTAAGAAAAATTAGAGTCTTTGGCTATGAGGAATGTGCCTATGTTCCTAATAAAAAGAGATCTAAATTGGAGAACAAGGCAGTGAAGTTTATCTTCATTGGTTATGGAATTGTTGTGAAAGCCCATGAAAGCTTTGGAAAACAATTATAGATACATTAAGAATAAAGTTCTCACATCAAAGACTATGATGCAAGTTTTCAAATGGCGATTTCAATGAAAATTAGTTGGTGTGGAAATTTATTTCTGGTATCAATTGTCTATTGAGTTTATTGAAAAGTATTGCTAAGTTGTCTCCAAGTTGATTCTTTCTGGTTGTTTAAATTGATATAACAAGATTATTTTCAGTTTATCAGTGCACATTTGCTGTATCTATGTGATTAATTGATTGGTTCTTTCAAGGAGAGATTAAATCCTTTTTGTTGATCACAGTAATAAGGGAGATTCATCTGGATTATTAAAGTAGAGCTTAGTAGTTTGCATGTTTATACAAGTTATAAATAGAACATATGCTGACAACTTGATTTTCTGCCAAAATAAGTTTCCAACTTCTATTTCATTTGACTCTGCATACCCAATAAGGAACTAGTCTCTACAATTTCATCATTTAGATTCATTAATTTCCTTTACATTTGTTAACTAAACATATTGGGATTTAGCTTTAAGTATTGCTATACATTTTGTACCAAGCTTAATTTCATTTGTGAACTTCCATTTGCCATTGTGGAAATATCATTGTAAGAAGGATAATCATAAGCCAAGTCTACTTCATTTAGATAGGTACACCTGCCTAGGTCTGGCAGCACCTAAAGAGTAGAAGCTTCAATTCATTTGACCTTGTCTATTACCCTAAAACGTACAAAGAGATTGGTAGCCTCTTGAGGTTTTCCGCCTGCATTTTTGAGAGCTAGCATATTGGCGACTCTGTTGGGGACAAATATCAGAAAATACAGTTGAAGACCATCATATAGAGTCATTGAAGAAAAGTTGTAATTTGATAAGTTTCAGAAGGAGTGATTCTGCTGGGGAGAAGATAAAAAAAATCATTTTCCTACTTTTGTAAAAGTAGGTGATGACTTTGGAAAATACTTGATGAAGAATAGAATTGGTATACGAAACAAAAGAATATTTTAAACAACAACAGTAAATGAGAGGAATTGAAGAATTGAAAAAGAAGAGGTTGCAATTGGACAAGAATGAATACACAAATGTAGGCAGGCATTGGACCCCTCAAGTGCCTCATGATAGATTGGAAATTTCTGCAATAGAGGCTATGCACTTCATGCACAACAGAACATTTATTCATCATAGCCATCAAAAAAACTAAATGCTTATCCAGTCCCTCCTGGACAAAGATTGGTGAGTTGTCAAGACTGTCAATATGATTAGTGTCAAATACAAAACAACTCCAAACCACTTGGACATGTCAGTCAAAATCTGCAACAAGGTATGTATCAGAACCAACAATCTAATGCTGATGAATATTTCAAAAATCTTTTGGATAAATTTCTTGGTATAAGGAGATATAGAAGAGAATCTGGGCACTCTTTGCTCCACAAAATGATGAATATTTGCAGGAAAATACCTATTAGATTCCCACCTTGTAGGTCTAAGATCATTCTACAGTTCATGAAAGTGTTTGAGCCAAACCCAGTATATTGGCTTGAATCATACATACCAATTTATTTAGATCAACTAGATGAATGGATAGACCTTGTAGACAGGAAAAGATATGAAGATAATTGTGACATCATTGATGAAGACAGAGACATTGATCAGAACGTGCAGCAATATGCGTGCCATAATCAACAATTTGAAGAAGAAAAGGATAAGAATGTATATACTCAAAGCTAGGACTCCATCACAGAATCAGGATGCAAAATTTCCCCCTTGGATGCATTTCTTGACATAAGGAAATACGAAGGAGAAGATATAATTCCTCTATACAATAGAATGACAAAAAATTGTATGAAAATACCTTCTCATTGTAGGCCTACAAGGGCCATGTTTGTTGAATAGTTTGTAAGAGCATGGGAGCCTGAATCATTTTATTGGTCAGATAAGCAACGTACCTTTGATTTGGTGAATAAATTTATTGATAACATGTAGAGGAGAAGGTATGACAACAATGATGATATGATAGATGAATATAGAGAAATTGATCAAACAATGCAACCAATAGAAGATGAGACAAGTGCAAGTCAAAATGATTCATATGATAGCTTGCATGAGGAAGATGAAAATACAAGAGATCTCTCTTGCATAACAAATTGTGATAGGAAAATTAGTGCATGTTTTGAGGGATCTAGTGAATATTCATATTATGAAGATGAAGCTATGGATTCTGATCTACACCAAGGTGACTCTTGTATTTCTTGTGGTGATCGAGAGGAAGAAGCAATGGAAAATGTGAGTCCATTTTACAGTGAACAAATAATACCTTTGGCTGTAGTTAAAAGCCATAAAGACACATTTGATGAAGAAGAGGATGAGGATGAAATGTGCTCAAATGAGGAGAGTACATCAACATGTGAAGAGAATAATGAAAATGATCTTGAAAATGGCCATGTTGATGAATTGGAAAATGAAATGGAAGAGGATTGTGTATCATGTCACAATGAGGAAGAGTTTGAGGGCAATCATGTGAATCTAGATTTACAACAAGGAGATATTTCCAGCTCTTATGGAGATCAAGAAGAGGGAGAAATAATAGAAGACATGGAAGAAGAGACTTATTCACTTAGTAGTGAGAAGATTTCAGATTTGCTAACTCTTGAATGCCAGGGATGTGCACATGAAGGTGATTTCAAAATTTTGTGTCCAGCTCACATTTGTTCTGACAGTAAGAGTACTTTGTGTAATAATTCATATGACTCCCGGTGCATTTCTCAAAATGATGAAGAAATCTTTGAAGTTGATCAAGAATCTTTGTCCATTCAAGATGAGGTATGTGATTTTGAAATATTTAACTCATGTGGAGAAGACTTTTATCTGCATACCAAGGATGATAGTGGTCTAGATTTGATTGGTTCATATATGCTTAATATTGAAGATATGAGTCATAATCCAATGTTGTATCCAAATGGTAGCGTCAAAGAGGTGCAAAAGGTCTCAAATTTGTTTGTTTCATACAACATTGATATGATAGGATTTTTTGATTCTCAAGAGAAGCACCTTGATGGTCAATTTTCAATAGAGCTGGGAGAATGTTTCATAATACATAACGGTGAGAAAGATAATGAGGAATTTTGCATTGAATATGCATGCATTTTGTGTGTTGAAAATAATAGGGGTTTTTCCCATGATGATGACGAATTCAAATTGCTGAATGGTGTTGGGATTTTGGGCCAAACTGAGCATGATGATTCTCTAAGAACTTTCAATAATAGTGACAGAGTAGGTTGCATGAATTTCTTCAAGAAGAATCTAATGAACTCAAGACAAAACCAGGTATTTGACATGGGAAAGTATGGTTTGAGTTTTAGATCGTAACAGCTCAAAATAGGTGAAGTTGAAACATAGAGGATTAAGGGTTACTAGTGCATGGACAACTCTTGATGGTCCTCTTTAAAATTCTTTTCCATGCATAGTAGTTTAGGGTTTTGTTCATCTCCATTTTGTATTCATTTCCATTTTCATCATTTTGTGTCTGGTCTGCTCACCCAAAGATCTGGATCCTTGCAATGATCTTACTATCATCCATCCCTAGATGGAGCCATTATTGGAACTGTAAATTTTTGATGATTTTTCATGCTGTCCATACCCATGCATCTTCCAATTGAGTCCTACCTTGAGCACATTTTCCTCTCTTCATGATATTTTTACCCATATTTTTCCCATATAGCCCCATAAATTCCATCGAGTCTTGAATAATTCTCATTATGATCTATATCAACATGAGTTTGTTATGGTCTCCCTGACCCCTTGAGTAGTCTTGTTAATATGAGTTTGTGTTGCCTATCAGCAAGACTCATATGATGTCACAGTGATCACAAGTCATGTGCATTCACCATTCGGTAGGGCTTTTTCATTGTTTTGGCAACGAAAAAGGAACATATCAGTAGGAGTGTTGTATTTGGTATGTGGTCTCATCGAGTAAGTCATGTTTCACTAACTAATGCATGTGGAGGTTCATCAGCAAGAGCCAAGGGGTCATCGGGGTGACGTTTCACTGAAGACATATTTTCTCATCGATCATGCATCGAAAGGTCTTATTGGAAAAAGTTATAGCTTCAATGAAATGTCATAGTGATTCCATGGTGTCTTATCGACTTGTGCCAAAGGTTATTTTGGTAAGAGTTAAATTTTTCGGGGTGAGGTCTTGGCGAGTGACCTCCGATCTCGCCAATAATACACATGAGGACTATGTCGGTATAGGAATTGATTTGTCTCAGCAACACAAGGTTGGCTCTCGATGAAACATGAAGTGATTTGTGTGACCTCTCACCGACATCATAATTTCATAGCGAAGCAGATGAAATGAAGGAGCACATCTTGGTAAGAAAACTTACTTGTCTCAATGACCAAAGGAGTATTACAAGGTGACTCTCTGAAAGACATAAGGTAATCGACATAATATCTCCCCGATAACAAGGGGTCATAGTGAAGCACACAGGACGATTGACGGTGATAAAATTTCCTTCGACATGACCATGATATGTCTCAGTGACTATTCCAGTGTTGGTTAATAAAATTAAAATGTTGTCAGCTGACATGAAATGTGCCCAAATTCAGTGGTAGGCTGACATAGGATCTTGTGGGGATGAGTTTTTTTGATGCTGGTGCATAAATATGAATTTTGTGATTGTAAAATGGTGGGGGGGGAGCTATTAGATATTCGAGATACAATAGGTAGATTAAGAATGGATACAGTAGAATAAAGTTCTCATATCAGAGACTATGATGCATGTTTTCAAATGGTCATTTCAATGAAAATTAGTTTGTGTGGCAGTTTATTTCTGGTATCAACTGTCTGTTGAGTTTATTGAAAAGTATTGCTAAGCTGTCTCCAAGTTGATTCTTTCTGCTTGTTTAAATTGATATAACAAGATTATTTTCAATTTATTAGTGCACATTTTCTATATCTGTGTCATTAATTGATTGGTTCTTTCAAGGAGAGATTAAATCCTTTTGGTTGATCACAATAATCAGGGAGATTCATCTAGATTATTAAAGTAGAGCTTAGTAGTCACAGTCTTGCATGTTTATACAAGTTATAAACAAAACATATGCTGACAATTTGATTTTCTGCCAGAATAAGTTTCCCACTTTTGTTTCATTTGACTCTGCATACCCAATAAGGCATTGGCCTCTACAATTTCATCATTTAGATTCATTCATTTCCTTTACATATATTAACTGAACATATTAGGATTTAGCTTTAAGTATTGCTATACATTTTGTACCAAGCTTAATTTCATTTGTGTACTTGCATTTGCCATTGTGGACAAATCATTGTAAGAAGGATAATCATAAGTCAAGTCTATGTCATTCAGATAGGTACATCCACCTAGGTCTGGCAGCACCTAAAGAGTAGAAGGTTCAATTCATTTGACCTTGTATGTTACCCTAAAATGTACCAAGAGATTGGTAGCCTCTTGAGGTTTTCCACCTGCATTTTTGAGAGCTAACAAATTGGCGAATCTTCTGGGGACAAACATTAGAAAATATGGTTGAAGACCATCATATAGAGTCATTGAAGAAAAGTTGTAATTTGAGAAGTTTCAGAAGGAGTAATTCTGTTGGGGAGAAGATAAAAAAGAATCATTTTCCTACTTTTGGAAAAGTAGGTGGTGACATAATAAGAAGCCCCTTCGACATTCTAATGGGCTGTCAAAAGGAACATCAAAGGGATAGGTCAATGTCGAAGGGAGCTACTATGTAGTCCCTTCAACATTTCAATGAACAGTGGGAAGGAATTATCGAGGAGACAAGAGGATATCAATGGGACCTAAAATGTGGTATGTTCAATATTTTGATGGAGCTATATTGGTGAGACTTTGTGATATTGGAAGGAGTCATCATTTCATCTCTTCGAGATTCTGATGGTTCTTCATCAATGAGACTTTTCCATATCGAAATGAGTTGTTACAGAGCCTCTTTAATATCCTAATGGCAGGTGTTGGCAGTAGTGAACATTTGTGAAGGAATAATATTGGAGGGAGATGCATATATCAATGGAACATAATAATTATTCCCTTCGACATCCTGATAAGATGAAGTGATAGGTGTATTAGGGTGACAGTGAGAATTCAGAGAGACATGGTTTCAAGTCCCTTCAACATTTTGGTAGGACTTCAATGATGGTAGAAAGTGAAAACGATTAAGTTTGTTTGTGAATGTTTGTTTGGTATGGTGGTTGGAACATTGATTTTCTGGTAATGCTTGAGGAGTATATGTATAATGAAATACTACATTGAAAGTGTGATGGTTGATAAAAACATCAATGTAATGTTACTAATTTCATTCTAGAAAAAAACCTGAAAGAGAAAATCTTTGAACTTGTATGTAATTTATGTTTTACAGTAATACAAGAGATCTTTGTTTTGGTGTGGATTTTTTTCCGAAATGGTTTTCCCATGTAAAATATGGTATTTATTCTTTATTTTATATTTTATTATTCATGTATGTGCATCTTTATGTTTTGTAATTGTAAGTTTTGAAATATTTTTTGTATCTCTCTCCTAAAGATTAGTATTTGGAAGGTGTTTCCACACTTTTCTTTCCTTTCAAATACATCTTAAGATGAATTTAGAAAAATTCATGGAGAGATGTGAAGAGCTTGTTAATAGTTTTCAAATTTCATAAAAATTATTGAAAATTAGAGAAACATGCAAATAGACATGAGGTCAAAAGCCAAAAGGGACAATCAAAATTCAACTAGCAATACAATTCACTAGTAGTAAAATATAGAAAAATTAATAGCACCACTAGAAAGTGATTGGAATTGACTTTAATGACTTCATTTTTTAAATTGTTTTACCATGTGCTCAAATTATGGACAAAGGAGCAAACAAATACTTTATGGAATGAAAAGAGGGTTAGTGGCCAACTTGGATGGTTAAATGATGGCACTACTTAAGTGGAGTAATGGATTGGTGACAACTAAGTGGAATTTGGGTAATATTGTAACTTGGTGAAGGTGGTAGGACTTGATGACATTGCACTAGGCAATGGTAGGTTAAGCGCTACATGGTAAGATGTGATTAAGGGCTCATAGGCCCATATGACCACTGCCTAAAATTAAACCTTAATTAATGGAAAAAATTCTTGATTATTGAAAATAATTATAGACCATCAGAGTAGTAGATAGACTATTAAAAATGCACCAATCTCGTTATACTATTATTCATAAACTTTGCCAATTCATACTACTATTGAATTTGACCTCTCGTCTCTCTTTTTTTTAATAGAAAATATTGTGACTTGTACCAATGTAGAAGACTATGATTTCTATATAATTAATGGCATCGACATTAGATCTATATTTTTTTATGATTTTTTGTCCATAATCTTTTAATATCAAAAAAATTGCCCAAATTTTTGTAGACTCAAATGTGATGTTTTGATAGAAAATATTAGGATTTTGATACCTTTTGGATACAAAAATGAAGTCAATTTTTTCTCTAGGATGTACCATTTACATGCTCAAGGCCGAGTCTCTAAAAAATATATAAAAACTTATAGATTTGAAGATCTAGTACCATGTTGGAGTTGATGATTGAACTCCCACAACACTCCTAAAATCAACTACAATCAAAACACATCACATAAGGGAAAAGTAACTAATTTTCTATGAAGCCTAAGATTTTAACTAATGCAAAAATATAATTATTATAGTATACAATGATAAATACTCGATATAAGAATAAAATTAAAAACCTATGATCGAATCTTATCACGATATGTCTTAATCCTATTACTTGAGATAGAAAATCACATAACCTAAGTAATCTTAAGTATTTGAGTTGAGTATTATTGTGTTCTATTAATAATTAATTAAGTGATTTACCTTTTTCATACAAACATAGAGACCTTGTTTCATTGTTGAAGTCTCTCAATCCTTTTGAGCCATAAAAATCAAACAAAGACGCTTAAGAGATTGAAGAGAAAAACACTCCCAGACTTTAACAAGACATTTCTCATAATATTTAGCACCCAAGAATAGTTTTTTCTATAGGTAGAAATAGGCTCTAAACACAATAACCTACTCAATTTCTCCCTTCTCCAAATGGTTTGAGTGTGTCAACAATGAATGCATTCATGTAAAATGCATCGATAGCATTCAATGTAGGGGAACCAAGTGCCATTATTTCTTTTAGAGCCTCATGAGACTAGATTGAGTGCTCAAGAATGTTAAGGTGGGAAACAAAATGTTGTTGGAGGCCTTTTTTCATCACTAAAGTCTACTAGTCCATCTAGGATACATAGATTTGAAAAATTCACTTAGAAACTTCAAGAGAAAAAAACTATCAAAATTTGACAAAAAAATTGAAATCTATGGCACACATGAATGTTCTATTCATGTCATCAAGTGAATTTAAGGTCCAAACATAATAAGATATTTTATTTTTCCTCATATTTCAGTGGTTTGATCATGTTAAGGATAAATGCACTATTAATAGCAAAATGCCTTAATGGCATTTAGTGGAAGGGTGCCAAGTGTCATTTTTTTCCTTAATGTGCTTCATGGGGCCAAATCAAGGGTGCAAGGATGTTATCGTTGCTGAGGAATTATGCATGATGGAAGGTAATCTATTACAAGTGTGGACATCTAGGAATTTAATTATGATGCAACCTTTTATAGGTTCAATTCCATGAATATGAGGAGCCACATTTGCTAGACAGTTTGTAACATGCCAACCATTCACTGAAGTAATTTTTTGTAAGTTTTCACTTTTCGAGTAAATAAACCATGTAACATTTCCACTGCCATAAAAAAATTCCTTATTTTATAAAGAAAAAATGAACACATATGTCATAATAAAAATAATAAATGATTTCATTCCAATATAATAATTTTCAAATTACAATATTCCAAATAATGTGTACATAGTAAATGCATAGCTCAACCGAGCTTCAAAGCAATAAAAATAGATGGTCTAGGATCCTCCTTTCAAATATTGATCTTCTTATCGCCCACTGAGGAGGAGAAGCATCACTCAAGTGCTTTTCCGCCAACCACAGACTCATATGCGGTCTCCCACACATCTATCATAGGATAGATGGCCCTTCCCTTTAATAGAGAGATTGGTGGAGTAACCATGTAATGAAAACCAATTGATCTTAGTGTTGTTTCCTACATGACTAGAACTTGTAAACCCACAATCTAGGACTAAAATGCAAATAAATGGATCATGGTGAATTGACAGTGGAGCCAAAGGAAATCAAACTACTTTGGCCAAAGTGTTCTCACTCAGTACTTCAAGTGATAGTCATCCTACTCACATACACTACTTAAGCCCAATTTGACTTTAAGCCACTATAATCTATCCATAGGTATTTTCTCCAAAGGATAATATTTAACCCTGGAAATAACCTATTCCCTTTTCCACAAACTCTATGGTATTTCTACTCACAAAGAATAAAAAAATTTCCCTCCCTTCAATGGACAATCTATCCCAGGAGTGACCTGCTAGCTATCTAATATAATTAAATAACTGAAGCTATGAACAACCCTTAAGCTATCCTTTGTTTAATCATTCCTAGTATCATAATACTATTAAAAAACACTCTCTCCTATTATAGAGTACATACAAGAACTTTACAAATAAGCATTAAACAACTTCATTTTCCTTTTCAAAGCATATGCTATAATTTCCCTAATGCAAGTAATCTCATGCAGAACAAATAATGCATTCAATTCTCAATCCTTTGAAAATAAAGACATAATAGAGAAGACAAGATTCCCATGCATGTATTATGCTTAACCACTTGACTTGATTGGTTGTATAGCCTCCAACAATAGCTTTACAAACTTCACAATATAGCTCCTCACAAAACAAGACTCCTCACAATTTGATAATATGCTTTCACAAATATAACTCACACAATATATCTCTTCACAAAATACTCAAGGCTCTCACAAAATACAGTAGAAAGAAATTGTAGTTCTAATAATGTAAATAAGTGCATCCCAAATGAGTGTGTAAGCCTCTCTATTTATACAAAAAAATGAGATATTATAGCCTATAGAAAAGGCATGCAAAATGATAGCTTAATCCATGCAAGTCGACTCACTTCACTTAGCTTAAAAGGTGGCATCAAACTGAACTCAAACTCAGTAAATAATGCTACAGGCCAACCCATCCAAATGACAACAGCAAAAGACTTATTCCAAAATACACATGTTCATATGATGACAGTCAATTTGCATTTTAAATTGACTTCTACAAATAAAAGAACTTTCATAACTTGGTGCCAAATATGCAGCCATTCCCTTATTACCTTGGCATAGTTATTCTCTATGAAACAATCTTTATTCTACATGAAACACTCATGCATTACCAACTTGGTCATAGTTCACTTGAGCAATAATGAGATGAGTTTCTTCTCATAGATGGCGTACTTATAGTGCTTTGACCAATTCTTATCTTGTTGTTCATACTTCCTATTCTCATGTGTTTCACTTTATTTTGTTGTTGGTAATTATTTCATCATTTTATGATAAAGCGTCCAATGTTGAATAATTTTCTGATTAGCAACTTAAAGATGCATTCCATAATATTGACTATGGTTTGTTTTCCATATTGATTTAATTGTTGTGCAATACTTTGTCTTAGAATCACCCTTTAAATTCAATGTTCATATATGAAATAATTTTCCTTCTAAATCCTTTGCATGTATTACATACAAATCGACCCAAGTTTATATATATCAATCAACCTCTAAGTATATATTTATTCGGCCTCCAAGCATCACATATGTATATATACTATTATATATAGATATATCTCATGTTAATCAAGTATGTGCACATTCGATATACAAATGAAATACAAACGAGTTAACATTCACATAGTAATATAATAATCATATCGATTATATGTATATATTCCTCTATGTACATGTATACACATATATACACATATTGATATATCTATATGGAAATTTCAACTTTTCCATCATAATATGTATCAATACATGTATACATTTGGATATATGTAGATATCACACACACACACACACATATATATAGCATGTTCTTGATTGTGTGTGAATATATATATTCACACACAATCAAGCACATACACATTTATTATTGTATTGATAAGGAATAGTTGTGTGATGTATTTATACATATACATATGCATGTTGTAAGGTCCATTTGATATCCCCATGCACTTTAAGCAACCCGTTCATGAGCGTGCATAGGTATGTCTACCTATGTACCCTCATGTACGTGTTCCTCCATGCATATGATCTATCATTGACATGCATATGTATACATATACATACATCCCACATGTGTTCCCATCATCAATACAAGCATAGTAATTCAAGAAAGAAATCATAAGCTCAAAACATATAAACATCATCCAAGCATGCACTCAATAGTAATCAAGACCCTTACTAATGCAAACATTCATACTAAGGATGACTTACCAATTCCTGACACAAATAACTTGAATCAACCATTTTACTATGAGTGTGTGTGTAAAATTAGATAGGTTACGTTATTGGTTACCCAACCAAGATCTTCTCCTAAGTGATACTTCCCCTCGCACCTGGAGGATTGAACATATACCTGTATCCAACTAACACATTCCCACAAAAGTCAACTATTTAACAAAATATGCATTACACATAATATTTCTCCATAGTTAGAATATCTAATTCAATAACTATCCATTTCACATATATTCATTTCTTCACATATCATTAATTGAAACAACATTCTTTCATAAATTATTGATAACAAAGTGCAAGCACAATTTATTCTCATTCAGAATTCAAATTACATTCACATTTACCCTATATAGTTATAGTAAATAGTAAACACACAATTAGGGTGTAACACAATGGTATGACATGAGGAGATTATTGTTGATTTCTTAGCTATATGAGTGGAACTTATGCTTGAAGTACATGATTGAGGAAAATATTACATAGCATCCATATTTGGGAACAAAGGTATGACATAATGATTGAGTATAACTTCATGGTGTGTGACATTCATGGCGGCTTCAAGGTTAGTATAGTTGAGTTTTAAAGTTTTTTTTCTATGAGTAGGTTCTACAATAAGTTGAGATTTCAAAAACTATTCCACCACCTAGTCCTTTATGGAGGAGGACAATAAGATCTATAGTGTAGTTGGGTTATATGTTGAGGGCCTTTTATGGTTTTAATGAATAAAGCTATGTGAAAACAATTTCGTATGCGAATCTTGAAAAGAGTGATGTATACAAAACTTTAAAAAATGATCCAAACCTAATACAAAAAGTAGAGAAACATATCCATAAATAGAAAAATAATGATATCATAACATAAGGGCATACTATGGTGGCTCATATTTTAGATGATTTGGGAATCTCCAAACTACTCCATGGTGATGTGGTCTTGATGGTGGAGGAAAAACCATAGATACAACTTCTAGACTATGAGGGGCTCCCTTTTCAATGTAGGAGATGTTTCTTCATTGGTCATTTGGCCTTTGGTTGCCCTCATGCTTGCTGCAAGGGCACAACTACCTGGTTGAAGGATGCTCTCTCAAACTATCTCATGGTGGGATCTCCCTCTTCTAATGGTCCCTCCAAGGAGGACGACCCTTCCTTGACTGATTCATCCAAGGAGACTATGTCTCCCTAGGATCCTCCACCAGCTACCCCCTTCCGTGGAACCATTGATGACTCAAAATGATGTCGTTGTTCAGGTAGAGCTTTCCCATCCCTCAATGAATGCCTCTTCTAGTCCTTCAAATGCTCCTAAATCCTCTTTTGCATTGCTATCTACCTCGTTTCATGGTGGCTCTTTGCCTATGGTGGTTGTTGAGGATGCCCTCCTCTTGCCTCCCTCAATGTACTTCATTTCGAAGCCTTCTTTGTCTATTATGTAGAGAAAGAAGAAGGGACTCTCCAAATCATAGCCTAGGGCTTTGGGAGTTAGATTAATCCCCTCAGGTTTTGGGGTTGTCTAGTTCTCATTTGTTGTTCGAAATTCTCTCTGCTAGTTGTTCATGTCCTATTTTTGTTCTGTGTGTGGCCTATATTGGCCTATTCTTTTGAGCCCTAGTGGCTCCTATTTGTAAAGGGATTGACTCCCTTTTGAACTAGCTTCTTTTTAGCCCTGAGGGCTCTTCGTGTAAAGGGTACAAAACCCTGTAAATGTTTCTTAGTTAATAAGAAACATAATGATTTATGTGGGGAAAGCCCTTTCAAGAAAAAAACCCCACTAAAAAACCTAAGCAATGTATTATCAAATTTGAAAGAGATTACAATATACTCGCAATGTAATTTTTATAAGAGTATTCCTTATACCTATCATATGTTGTCATAAAGTCCCCAAATATAAATATTCATTTATGGCTTCACAATCTCCTTAAATCATGCTTATCATGTGTCATAATGTTGGTTAAGAATCATCATAATTCTCTCTATTCCTAGCTCTTATATGTCATAAGAATCTTCCATAAGATGTCATAGGATCCCACTAAAGTAGGAATCCCCAAATCTACTAAATATATTCAAATTAGATTCATCTTACAATATCTTACAAAGCATCAAACTATGAAAAATATGTCACCTCTAATCCTCACGCCCCGTTTCCATGTTAGTCTAATTTTCTAGGAACTTGCAAAGGTTGAGACTGTAAGGAAAGCTAAGGTTCAGAATTAACTTTCCTAACATTAAAACCTTAGGGAATAATGCAGAGGTGACTTTAAATTTTCAATTATAGTCCAATTAAGATACACTTGACTGAAATAACAGAAACAAACAAATGAACATACATAGATGAACACCAGATTTACGTGGGAAAACCCTTACAAGAGAAAAACCCATTTGTATTACGGTAAAGGAAATTACATACAAAGATCAAGCTTATCTTTCTGATGTCAATTTATAGTAGTAGATTCAAATGATCAACCTTGTACAAAACATTCCAGTTACAATACTCTCAGAATTAAATTCATACACATTGATCACCCCTAAAATTATTCGTCTTACCATTCACCTTCATCGATCTTAGAGTATATCCATGTCGCTCATGGTCTGTTGATCTTCCTCATAGAAATGGTCACAATAGTCCAACTGCTAGCAGTTCCCATTCTACTTCTCTAATTGGTCGAAGAAACACCATGTAGGACAGTCTTCCAATCGGTCAAAAAATGTTCAAATAGTATTCGCATGTCGATGAGACACTAACTGTGTCTCCCCGATGCTACAAGACTGATTACTATTGATATCGGCTAGAGACATCACCTTCAGCAAGAGGTTACACAGAGTTCAGAAGTTGTCACTCAGATTCATCCTTGTCGCTAAGATATCATACCAATATCCATTATATAAGCATCGGCCAGACCATTACTATCTGTGAGAGCTCATATCAAACACAAATACATCTTGTGAAGCTCTATCGGTAAGATTTCTCCTATCACCAAGAGTCTCATAGATATTTATGTTATACCAATATTCATCGAGCAAACCTGTCGGTGAGACAAAGCCAGATCACTAAGACTTCATACCAAAAATAGAATAGTCGGAGAGACTACCGCTTTCGCCAAGAGGTCACACTGAAGCAATATACCCATCGATGAGACTTACATCCATCACCAAGAGTTCTTACTGAGCCTCTATGCCTCTCCCCGATGACTTCAAGTGTAACGTTGTCAGTTAGACATATCTTGTCGAGATGAGTCATTCTGAACGATCAAGTATCTCCCTGATAACCATTTGACACCAAACCGTCGAAAGGAGATTTACTCATGCGGAAGGAGATGGGAAACTCATAGCGATGGAAAAGTCACAGTGATAACACCAGTCAATAAGACAACAACAATGTCTCAGCGACATGAGCATTCCACAAGGTTACAAAATTGCTAGTAAGCTAGACAGTAAGAATGTCACACTGAATTTTCTCTTATAAGAGTTTACATGCCAGTAAGATTGAGGCAAATTTTCCTACAATCTCCCACTTGACAAAGATCTTACTAACACCTCTAGAGCACAACAAAACTACTAAAATTCATGGGCACTTAGGCCCATTGAACTAGCACACCACCTGAACTTTTTTGTGCTCATTGGCTTCGACAATGCATTTACAACATTCTCCAAAGTATCCACTTTTTCTAAAGAGACCTTTCCATCCTCCACCATATCTCATACAAAATGATACTGCACATCTATATGTTTTGTCCTGGCATGGAAAGTAGGATTCTTCGCCAAACAAATAGCACTCTAATTGTCACAATAAATTTTTATTTTCCCTGCATCAAACCCAATGTTAGAACACAAATGTTTTAACTAGATTGCTTCTTTACAGGCGTGCTTGCTTCCATGTATTCTTCCTCTATAATGGACAAAGTGACTACAGCCTGCCGCTTACTCATCCAACTCACTGCACCACCATTCATCATGAAAATGTATCCACTGGTGGATCTTCTACTGTCAATGTCCCCTACCCAATCAGAATCCACATAGCCTCGAATATTGAGAGTCCTCTATGATTGAACTAGGTTTGCATGGTAACACAATGCATATTTAGAAGTTCCCTTTAGATATCTAAACACTCTCTTCACAGCATCCCAATGTGTCCTTCTAGGATTAGCCATAAACCGACTAAGTACTCTGACTGCTTGGGAAATGTTTGGCCTTGTACATACCATTGCATGAATTAGACTGCCAACCACACTAGCATAAGGCACACTGGTCATGTCCTCCATCTCAGTAGGATATTTTGGATAGTCTTCAATAGATAGCTTCATTCCCTACAAAACTGGTACAACTAGCTGCTTGCAATCAGTCATACCAAATCTCTCTAGAACAGTCTTAATATACTTACTCTAACTGAGCCAAAGTTTTCTACTATTCCTATCCCTAGTTATTTGCATTCCCAGAATATACCTAGCTGCACCAAGATCTTTCATTTTGAACTTTACATACAACTGAGACTTAAGATCAGAAATCATTAACTTACTATTGCCTATGAACAACATATCATCAACATAGAGAGCAATAATAAGAACTCGATCACTTTCGGCTTTGTAATACACACAATGATTAGATTTTGATCTTACAAATCCAAATGAAAAAACAAGTGTCAAAATTCTAGTACCACATTCTAGGAGACTGCTTTAATACATATAAAGATTTTTTCAACTTGTAAACCAGTTTTTCTTTACCTTTCTCCACAAAGTACTCAGGCTAGGACATATAAATTTATTCTTCAAGATCACCATGAAGAAATGTTGTCTTCACATCCATCTATTCAATCTCTAAGTCATACACTGATGCAAGTGACAAAATAAATATGATAGATGTCAGCTTAGCTGTAAGAGAAAAAATTTCCCCATAATCAATTCCCTCTACCTGGGAATACCCTTTTGCAACCAACCTCGCCTTGTACTTTTCCACACTACCATCCAGAATTATTTTCTTTTTAAATACCCATTTGCAGCTAACAACTTCTCTGCCTTTAGGCAAGGGCACCAAACTCCAAGTATCATTCTTTTCTAATGATGACATTTCTTCATTCATGGTTTCCAACCAAGAGTTTGAATTAGACATTCTAAATGCCTCTTTCATAGTGCTAGGCTCATCAGTGCTAGAAATTAAAGCATAGGCACAAGTAGAATCTATCATAGAAAACCCATACCTATCAGGTTGCTTTCTTTCATGAGTTGACCTCCTCACTTGCTGAGGCTGAGGTTGTTCTTCTTCTTCAGAACTCTCATAACTACTTAAGCTCTCCTCAGTTTCAGGTACATTTTGAATTTTCAATTCCTCTTTATCTGGTGTTGGAAGAATTTCAACTACATCCTTTTTGTTTTTTGATTGTGTCTCTGACTGCAGAGACAAGGTAGAAGTCTTCAACTCATGAAAGATAACACTTCTGCTGTATAGAACCTTCACTGTATTAGGATTCCAAATCTTGTATCCTTTTATACCAATACTATAACCAATGAAAATACATTTGACAACCTTGTTTTCCAATTTATATCTTTTTCTCGTACAACACATGTGCATATGCCTCATAGCCAAAGACCCAAATGTGTCTCAGAGATGGCCTCTTTCCAAACCATGCTTCCAAAGGTGTTTTATGAACAAGAGCAGAATTTAGAGAATGGTTTATCAAGTAACATTTTGTTGCAACTACCTCAGCCCAAAACTTCTCCTCCAAGCCAACACTACTCAACATACTTTATGCTCTTTCCATCACTATCCTGTTGAACCTTTCTGCAAATCCATTTTTTTGCAGAGTGTAAGGTGTAGTTTTATGTCTTTTAATCCCATGATCTTTACAATACCTCTCAAAATCATCAAAAAAAAATTCACCGCCATTATTAGTCCTTAAACATTTTATTTTTCTTCCATTCTAATTTTCTACAAAGTTTTTAAATTCCTTAAACTTATTGAACACTTTTTATTTACTTTTGAAAAAATAGACAAATGCCCTTCTTGAATAATCATCAATAAACGATACATAATACCTTGACTTAGACAAAGAAGGAACATTCACTGCCATACCAAAAACATCAGAATGAATGTAATCAAGTAAACCAGAAGATCTATGAGGACTAGATTAAAATGAAACACGATGTTGTTTACCATATATACAATGTTCACAAAATTCGAATTCATGGTTACAATCATCAAGCCCCTCTACCAATTTTTTATTCTTCAAGGTTTTTAAACCTTTTTCACCAATGTGGCCAAGCCTATGATGCTAGAGCATAGTATTTTCTACTAGAAGTTTAACTTCCATAGATTTTACACTATTAGGAACTTTTACCTTCTTTTCTCCATGAGTAGCTTTCTGTGACTTTACAGAGACACTATTGCATTGCACAACATGTGCATCTAGCTTACACAAGGTACCAGTATGAGCACCCCTTGCTAGCACCATAGAGCCTCTATTCATCTTGCAGCCATTTCCAGAGAACATGACTTGCACTCCAATATCATTCAACTTACTTACATAAAGTAAATTTCAAGGCAAACCTGGTATATGCATAACATCATTGATTCCCTTCACTCTTCTATTAGGGAATTGAATTCTGACTCTTCCACAACCAACTATTTCCAAAGATGAATCGCTTGCCAAATACACCTTTCCACCATCATAGTTTTCATACTTTGTGAACCAGTCTCTATGAGATGTCATGTGGAAAAATTCTCTAGAATCAATCAGCCAGACATCATCAGATGCCTGTGTAGCCAAGGTTGCAATGAAAGCATCTGCATCACTCTGAGAAGAATAATTTTTAGAAGAATACTTTTTCTTCTTCCTTTTCTCCTCTTTACAATCCTTTCAGACATGACCAGGTTGCCCAAAATTCTAGTACTTCACCTGGACTTCTTTCCAAGAGACTTTGATCTCCTTTCTGATTTGGATTTGAACTTCTTGTCCTTCTTCTTGCCTTTTTCTTTCGATCTTCCTCTAACAACAAAATCTTCCTTCACCACTCAGAAGATTTCCTTCTCATCTCTTCTAATAATAAAGAAGCAACATCTTCCATCATAAAATTGGATGCCGTACTCCCTATAGCCATCAACAACTGATCCCAAGAATCTAGTAAAGAACATAATAACAACATACAATGATCTTCTTCATCAATCTTCACACCCACAGATGCTAATTGAGCAATCAGCATGTTGAAAACATTCAAATGATCAACAGAAATTCCTCCCTCCTGCATTCTCAAAGTGTATAGCTTCTTCCTTAAGAACAATTTATTCACCAAGGACTTGCCCTGATAAATAGTTGCCAGTATTTTCCACAAGGAAGATGTAGTCTTTTATTCATGAACATTCAGAAGAACAGAGTCTGCAAAACAGAGCCTTATCAACCCCTTTTATTTTCTATCTGCAAGGTCCCAATCCTCTTGCTTCATTCCTATAGACTTCATTCCAGATACAACAATCCAAAGATCGTAATCAACCAATAGATCCTCCATTTTGAGTTTCCACAACTCAAAACTGCTACCATTGAATTTCTCAATTTTAATCTTTCCTGATGTGCTTGCCATCTTAACCTATAATTCAAATTACCAAACTTCTACAAGACTCCCACTGAACATAATTGACATAAAAAACCCAATGTACCCACAAGGATAACACAACTGGCTAGGCTTTGATACCACTTGTAAGGAAAGCTAAGGTGCAGAACTAACTCTCCTAACGTCAAAACCTCAGGGAAGAATGTAGAGGTGACTTTAAATTTTCAATTATAGTCCAATTAAGATACACTTGAATGAAATAATAGAAATCAAGAAATGAACATACACAGATGAACACCAAATTTATGTGGGAAAAACCTTATGGGAGAAAAACCCACCACACCAAGAAAAACCCCTTTGTATTATAGTAATGGAAATTACATACATAGATGAAGCTTATCTTTCTGATGTCAATTTACAACAGCATATTCAAATGATCAACCTTCTACAGAACATTCTAGTTATAATGCTCTCAAAATTAAATTCATACACACTAATCACCCCTCGAATTATTCATCTTACCATTCACCTTCATCGATATTAGAGTATATCCATGTCGCTCATGGTATGTTGGTCTTCCTCACAAAAATGGTCACAACAGTCCAATTGCTAGCAGTTCCCATTCTACTTCTCTGATTGGTCGAAGGCACACCACATAGGACAGTCTTCCAGTTGGTCAAAAAACATTCAAACAATATTTTCATGTTGGTGAGACACTAACCATGTCTCCCCGATGCTACAAGACCAATTGTTGTCGATATCGGCTAGAGACATCACCTTCGGCAAGAGGTTACACCAAGTTCAAAAGTTTTTGCTTAGACTCACCCTTGTTGCTAAGACATCATACCGATATCCATTGTAGAAGTATTGGCTAGACCATCACTATCAATGAGAGGTCATACCGAATGCAAATAAATCTTGTGAAACTCTATCGAAAAGAGTTCTCCTATCGCCAAGAGTCTCATAGATCTTTGTCATACCAATATTCATCGAGCAAAGCTATTGGCGAGACAAGCCAAATCGTTAAGACTTGATACCGACAACAAAATAGTTAGAGATACTACTGCTTTCGCCAAGAGGTCACACTGAAGCAATATACCCATCAAGGAGACTTACATCCATTGCCAAGAGTTCTTACCAAGCCTCCATGCCTCTCCTCGATGAATCCAAGTGTAACGCTATTGGTGAGACATATCTTGTTGGGATGAGTCATTCTGAATGATCAAGTTTCTCCCCAATGACTTCTATCACCACAAGTCTCCTTGATAACCATTTGACACCAAACCGTCGACAAGAGATATGCTCAGGTGGAAGGAGATGGGAAACTCACAGCAATAACACCAGTCAACAAGACAACAACAATGTCTTGGTGACATGAGCATTCCACAAGGTTAAACAACTGCTAGTCATCCAGACAATAAGAATGTCACACTGACTTTTCTCTTATAGGAAATTACATGCTAGTAAGATTGAGGTACCTTAATTCTTAACAATGACATGGTTATCGATGCCAAGGGTGATAATGATGAACACATGCATAAAGATGATGATGAAAGGATGTGTAGAGGAGTGGTGGTAGTGGTGAGCTACTACATGGCCATCTCCTTTATATAAGAAGGAAAAAGGGAATGACAATTAAGGTGATCTAATAGAGGAGTAGACCTCAAGTTAGGGGCCATAGATGAAGACATGCATATTTTATATGGATTATATTAGTCTCTCTCAACATCTTAGATAATCCTAAGATGGTTGAGCAATTACACCAATTATAGATCCCTCTTGGTAAGCATGAGATCTTGTGTTTAAATGTTGGACATTTGTGATCTAGATTTTCTAACATGATGTTGTGATGGGATTTGTGATGTTAACTATGTGACTTTTTATTTGAAAATTATATTTTTCATTGGGAGGCTCTAATTTGATACACCATGGATTTTTGGGTCGTTTGTATTCCTTAGATGGATATCAATTATTTAGACCATTTATTTGAGAGTGTTGGTCAATTTGTGCCTCTTTTTGATTTGATGATTTTCATACAATGGGACCAGATAATGGAGAGGGGTTCATGATGAAATTATTACTGAGTGGGAGAGAGATTTTGTTGATAGAGATGATGCAATGATGAGGGGGGAGTGAGGGGATCTGAAGAGACAACACCTATAGAAAAATCTATAGAGCTATAAGAGAGAGCTCTATACTTTTTGAGATGGCTTGAGAGTGGTGATGCTATTCAATTCTCCTTTGAGATTGATAGATTTGTGTATTTCCTCACAGGAGGAGCTGTTAGAGGATTTCAAGGAGTTGCATGATACTTGAGTAGAGTTGCAAAGTAATTAGGAACTTTGGAAAGACCTAGTAATGGGAAGATCATGCAAAGATCAATTATCTTGAGTGTGCTTTGGGGTATGTGCTAAGGATAAGCTTATGTTAGCAATTTAAGAGTGTAGCGAGTGATTAAGGCATAGTCAGATGATGGATTTTATGTGGTACTCTCTAATGCTTGTATGATATGATAAGCATAAATTTAATGACCTAAGTAAGCTTAAATGTGTAAGTGTGAATAGGACCTACTAAGAAACTAGTTAGGTAATACACAAAAATTATTCACACATAACACAAGCTATGTACTTTAATGCATTAACTCCATCAACATGTCAACTTATGGGGATAATGGAAAGATAACTCTTTCAAGGAATTAAGGTAAAGAAAACATACCTCCCTCAACGAAGATCTAAATCACTTACAACTTGGAAACATTACTTTAATGTACAAAATGATGTTAAAGGTACTCATTAGGGGGATTGGATGAAGTTAAAAACTAGCTTGAACAATGTTTTTGGCTATTCTATAGTCTAGAATCTCTAAATATATATCCAATCACCTAATTTAAGGCTAAATTCTAGTTTTTCACTCCATAACATATTGTGTTTAATGATAGCTTCAAAGAGATGGATTTTTGTAAAATATTAAGATTGGCCTAGGATTTTTTCACTCAAAATTGTTCATAATGCACATCCCTCTCGTGGTTATGTTTGAGAATCTATCTTCAAGATAAAAAAAAATAGGAAAATATATTATTTTTCATAATGTCCCATTTTCCTAGGCCAATATATTTTGTAGATGTTAGTCCATCACTGGGTCCCCGTGGACTAACAGGGTGGTTAGGAGGCCCTTTGAGGGCATTTGTAAATTCGTTCAGTCAACTCTTTTGAGCTCAACCGATGGTTTTCCCAGCTTATAGTTACCAAGGGTTCTTGTAGTGTGCTTTTTGAGGCTCATTCAGGCAATTGAACCATACTTTCTTTTTATAGCAAGTCACTGGGGTCTCTGGTATGGTCAATGGCAAAGTTACTATTTTGGGCTAGATGGCATATTTATATCTTGGTTCTATCTTGGTGTGATTATGATCCAAAGTGTTATGTATTAATAATGTTAAATAATAAACTTAAATCCATTATTAATAAATTAAAAGGACTTTATAATAAAAGGGGATATAAGTGATTTTTAAAGTGCACTTTATAATGTAAAGTTAAGTGCAAATTTCAGAGGGATTTATAAGGAAAGAAAATGTAAATTAAATGAAATTAAAATGCAAATTGGGCATGGAGTTTCAAAATTATTAAAAGGGAATTTGGAGCTCACTTTACACATTCATGTTGAAAAAAAAATTGTTAAGGGTTTTGTAGGAGGACTAGAGAGTCTAGAAATACTCAACTTCACCAAGGGTGAAAACCCTCATGAGGATCAACACTATATAGGAGTTAAATATCTCCCAAGCCTACTCATAGACAACTTCATTTCAATGGTTGTGCTTGTGCTTCGCAATTACACCAAATGATTCAAAATAAGAGTTGAAGGATTAATTAGGAGATCTTAGTTGTAACCGTGCATTTAATTTACACTATTGCAAATCATGTATCCTCTGGAACAATTCAGTTTAAAAATCCTGTAAAGTGTTTGAAAAAATGTTCCATCTATCAAACTAAATTTTAAACAAGAAAAATCACAAGTCAAAACTCACATTTGGTGTGGGACATTACACTTTCCCAAAGTAAGTTGTCTAAATCTCTAACTATTCCCACAGAATGTGAAATCAAATTTTAGCATCACTAGGAAAGATTCAATTTGAACCTATCCTTTTCCAATCCCATTTTGATTCTTCTCTTTTGTAGGCCTAGCTTTGCCTCTTAACTTGGATAATAGTGAAGTTATGAGACACTTTTTTTGTTGGTGTAAATAAAGTCTTGTACCTAATTAATTCATTACTAGGGGACTTATTTACACATGTAAAGTTTATTTATGTCCTAGAAAGGAATATTTTGAGGTGTTAGTTGTCATTAGTTGTTATCTTATCCTTTGACAATTGCTACATGTGAACATAGGTAAGTGTGATTAGTTTTCTCATGTCATATGATTAAGACACTTGTCATAATCCTATGACATCTTGCATCTTTCCTTGGCTATATAACCAAGGGGTCTCTCATTGTACATCAATCATTTCATATCATTGAATCATATTGATAAGAATACATTTTATTCTTGTCACATTCCATTCTCTCTCTTTTTGTGCTTTCCATTTGGTCTCAAGATCTTGGCATCCATAGCTAGTTCTAACATGGTATTAAAGCGGGTTGGGTGCCATTAGAGATTTTTTTTTCTAAAGAGAGATACCAAATTTGGGGGTGTTCCATTTTTGGGTCTTTATTGTAGGTTCAAATTAGAGCTTGTTAGTGCAAATCTAAGCTCACCATTACGTCCGAAAGATTCAAGAAAGTCAATTTTTCCTTTTGTTTCATCCAAATTGGACTTACAAGGCCAAATCTATGAGGGTTTGGAGCTGAAGAGTAGTTGTCAGATCGAAAAGGTAGCTGCATTTTTGGAGAATTTTGGGTCTAATCCAACCCTACCATCACATCCATAAGGGCCGAAAACCCTAAGATCAATTGCCAAATCATCCAAATCGGAGCAGTTGTCTAGTGAGACAATTTTTTTCCCGAAGAGTCGTACGGCCCCCAAGTCATCATAATTACGCCGGTATGATTTTCTAAAAAAAAAAAAATATTCTTTGTTGATTGAAATTTTTTGGAATTTTTTTTATAAAATAAATCAATTTTCAATTGACATATTTGTTTTATTGTGAAAGAAAATCAAAAATATATATTTAAAAAAAAAACAAATTTTAAGTTTGTGATACAATAGGTTGCAGGTTACCGCAACTAGGCAGTAGCATGGGTAGTGTAGAGCGAACCATGTGGTGTCCATGCAGGCATCTACAGGCCCCCCATTTCATTGGACTAGCTACCTAAGAGAAAATTTAGCCTCCATAAAGCTCAAACTCTGGGTCATTTAAAAAAACAAACCGACGAACTACTAGCAGCCTTAAATCAAGCGTTTGGCTATTAAATACAACAATCATTCAACAAATTGGCATTTTTTGGAAATTTTGAATGGAAAAAAGAAGTATATTTCATCAATGCCCTCACCGTCGACAATAAGAATATTTGATGGGAATATTCCATTAAAAAAATATTCTGCATAGGGGGGTGTGTTTTCCTTTGACAGGCCGTAGGCTATCAAATTTAATCTTGTGATTGGCTAATGTCATCCTGCATCAGTAGTGACATCAGCATCCTTTTGAAAATTTGGACCCCCTCATAGTTTGCATTTTGGTTTTTGTAGGCGAACTTTGGATGACCACAACTCAATCATTTTGACTCCTTTTTCAGTGTATTTTTTTTTGTTTGGGCTAATTTTTTGCGCTCTTCATAGTGGTGCAATTAGTTTTTGGTTTTGGTGTATAGCTTTTCTAGAAATTACAAATTCTCATAGGTGTTGTTGGTTAATCCTCATTTTGGGAACCTTAGGAGCTCATATCTTGCTCCTGCAGTAACATTTTTGGGTGCATTTGCTTTTGAAAGTGCATATTTTTTGTGTACTTCTCATTGGTATGATCATATTGATATCATTTTGTACCAAAAATTTAACTTGATTTTGTGGCCTATTTTGGGAATTTGCATGTACCAAGATCAAGACCACTTTGTTGTTTTTGGCAAGTGGAAACTATAATCACACTACATATAAAGTGCCAAGCTCATATATTATTGGGGGGTGATCTTACAGTGATTGATTGCATTCTTTTTCTTGGTTTTTGTTCTTGTAAATGGGAAAATCTCAAATTGAACTCCTAAATCCACATAACTATGCTACATGGAAAAAATTAATATGGAACTATCTCATGATGAAAGGTCTAGTAGGTCATCTAAAGGACACCATTCAAAAACCTACTAATGCTAAAGAACTAGCAAGGCAGGAGATTAATCATGAGAAAACACTTGGATGCATATGTTCATTAGTCTCATTTTATTTGCAATTTCATATTGAATCATGCAATGCACCTAAAGAGCCACTTTTGAAAATTTGTATTGTAAAACAAATAAGATTAGGGTTTATCAGATTGATAATTATTTGATGAATCTTGATCCTAAAAGTTTTGACCACATCCAAGACTACATCTTCAAAATCAAGCAATTAAGAACATAGTTGAAGGAATACAGTATTGAAAAAGAGGATTTATAATTGATTATGAATGTGTTATCCAAGCTTGGTCTTGAGTATTCAGTGTTTTTTTTTGGCTTTCATACCCATCGACTTTCTATGGGAGCTTCATATGCTGATCCTAAGTTTGATGACTTTGCAAATCTCCTAATCCAAGAGGAATCTAAGTTAATGAACATGGGTCTAATCAAGTCTTCCAAGTCACAAGAATTGGTGGTTAGTGAGTCTAAGGTATAGAAATAATTAGGGAATCTTGATAAGAAGCAAAAAAATAAAAAGAACAAGCCACATAAAGAATTAGAATCCTCGTCCTCAAAAGGAGAATCATCTAAGAAGGAGAGGCCTTTTTGTGCATATTGCAAGAAGGATTGACATGAAGAACATTATTGTTATAAGAAGGATATTGATGAGTTGAAAAAAATTCTCAAAAAGAATCACATTGGATTACCTTCTAGAATTTTTGAATCTTCTTCTCCTTCTACTTCAAAATAGTCTAAAAATGACAAAGGTCAAGCATCTACATCACGAAACAAAGGTCAAGCTGTTTGTGCTTTTTTCAGGTCCAGGATTAGGGAGATGGCTTCTAGATTTAGGGGCATCTCATCATATGACATCCTCACAGACCATCTTCTCTTCATTTCAACCTTGTACTATGTCTCCTATTTTGAAGGGAAACAATACATACATGAGTGTAACAGGGCAGGGATCTATTAGTTTTGGGGACAACACTTTTTAGGATATCTTGTGTGTTCCTCATTTAATGAACAATATTCTTTCCATATATCATATTACACATGGTGGAGATGGGAGAACTATGGATTTCACACTTGATTTTGTTATCATTCAAGATTTGGAGAGTCGAGAGATCATTGCTACTGGGGTGGTTGGTCATTCATCTCGGTTGTATACCTTTGCAAATTTTGCTTCTAATGATGACATTGTTCCTACAACTGTTGATCACAACTATGATTTAGAGGAGACATTTCGCTACTTAAACTTGGGAATTCTCACATCAGATCTAGTTCTTGAGTCATCTGTTTCATCTCCTCCACCTACTATTGCAGCTGATGATGCTTGTGATTCCACAATTTTGGTTCCTTGTGATTTAGTGCAACAAGATCTACATTGTCTTCCAAATATGGCTACCTTGGATGGCTTCTTGAAAGGTATTTTAGACTTTTTTGTGGAGTCTCATCTTGTAGATTTGGGAGACATCATTGATGACATTCATCTTCTCTTTGATGAAGATTCTCCTTCTTTAGTTGTTGTGAGGGAACACTTTGAACCTCTTGTTCATTCTCTACATGATCATTCTTTGCAGTTTGACATGAGTATGGATACTTTTGGACAACATTTGGAGGAGGATTATTTATCTTCAAAGGGGATATCCTTGTCTTTGGATAGTGCTCTACATTCATCTCTACTAGATTCTGATTTGTCCTCTTCAATAGTGTGGCCTAAAACACTTATTTGAAGTGTGTCAGCTTTTGACATCGACATGGCAACACTTGAGCATGCTTCAGAGACATCATACATAATTCATATTCCTCACATCCTACATACATCCATGGTTTTGTTTCTTCCTAAAGGGAGGAACGTTGTTTGGTGAGATTAGATCATCTTCAGCATTCAATGTCAAGATTCTACCATCATTACAGGAGACTCAACATTGAGGGGGGCTTCCTTGTCTCTCTTCTACTTCTCTCTTATTGGGGTTCTTTTTCCTTACATGGGGTTTTTACCTTCTCATTCTTCATTGAGAACATTTATTTTTTGTATTTCATATCTCTTTTGGGGAGGAGTTTTGTCCCACTGGGTTTTCTCCTTTTCTCCATTTGTGAGAGATTTCTTTGTCATTACATTTGCATATGTACATGGGTACCTAACATGTCCTATTATCTAGGACCTATCCTTGCATCTTTGTGTCATTTTCATAATAATCTACTACTCCCTAAGTTGCACTTAAGGAGGGGTGTTGGTGTAAATAAAGTCTTGTACCTAGTTAATTCATTACTAGGACTTATTTACACATGTTAAGTTTACTTAGGTCCTAGGAAGGAATATTTCTAGAAGGTGTTAGTTGTCATTAGTTGTTATCTTATCCTTTGACAACTACTTCATGTGAACCTAGGTAAGTGTTATTATTTGTCTCATGTCATATGATTAAGACACTTGCCTTAATCCTATGACATCTTGCATCTCACCTTGGCTATATAACCAAGGGGTCTCTCATTGTACATCAATCATCTCATATCATTGAATCATATATATAAGAATAAAATTTATTCTTGTCACATTCCATTCTCTCTCTTTTTGTGCTTTCCATTTGGTCTCAAGATCTTGGCAGCCATAGCCAGTTCTAATATTTTCCTAGAAATGAAGGGTTGGTGTAACTAGAATTTTGGTTTCTTGATAGGTATCTTTCTAATGATTTTTTATACAATCTGCTAACTTGTCAAGAGAACAATATGTTAGGACTAATATACCCAATGGTCCCAGAAAATCTACAATTTTCTCTATAAGTTGATACCACTGACAAGTTGGTTGTCCTCTGTAACTTCCATAGGGGGTTTTCTAATGTTTCTTTATCTAGAATTTGAAGAAGCATAAGATTAAAAATTATTCAACTATAGTCAATAGAGGGGTAGCTAAGTAAACTAAAAATGCATTTAGAATTCACAATCCATAATTAACACACCAACATAAATTTTCTATATTTTTGACAACCATCTTGGTTGGTTTACTTGCAATCTTCTTTGTTACAAAATCACAAACAAATTCACTTATGATTCACACTTAATGACTCATGCAACAATAGGAAAACTCATACAACATTCCTTCAATACACTTTTAATTATTTCTTGTGGCATGATATCAATTACCAATAGAAAATTAAAACACTACTATGCAATCCTAAATTGTATTCCTTGAATGAATTATTACAAATGGTTAATGGAACAACTGTTATAAAGTTTTCACCCCAAAAAGAAAGTACTTCATGCTTAAATTTTAACATGATATTTGTGGGTGCAAATTTTATAATTACTTTTGTTGATGCAAATACCAAAATATTATCAAAATAAAAGATAGAGTTAGTAATATTGTTTCATCTATATCTTTATATTGAATTAGATGAATAAATTAATCCCTCAAGTACAAACCAAATATTAAAAATTAAAAATTGCAAAAAAAATATAAAAAGTTACACCAATATGAAATAATAACAAATTTAATAGTATAATTTTTTAAAAAGTTTTTAAAATTTTTCCTTATTGGGAGGTGTTGAAAAATAAGCTTGGTAATCTCCCCTTGTGTCCGCTCATTCTTGTGTATTTGGAAAATAGATGATCCATCCCACAAACCTTTTTTTTCAATTTCATTTTAAACACACATAAATTGAAAATAGAGATCAACACTGGTAATAAACCCATTTTCCATAACTACAAGTTCATAGCCCATTTGTCATACCTACAAATGTAAGGTATACTAGAAATCACACCTTGGTGTGTAATGGGTATATTGAATAGGTGGGGAAGATCAATTAGGGAAAACAAATTTCTATTTATTTTTTACATTCATTTGTGAAGTACATGAGGTCAATTGGTAGGGAATTTATCAAATGATGTTGTTTGTGCAATAAAGGTCTTAGTGGAGAAATGATAACTTCAAGTTAACTATGCATCCACTTATAGGGATCCAAACACACTGATACAAAAAATCTAACTCAAGAAAATAATCAGGGTCTATTATCAATAGGATCATGTTTTGTTTGCAAAAGGGAGAGAGGGGAATAGTGAGAAAGAGAGAGGGGGGAAGAGTGAGTGAGTGAGAGAGAGATAAGGATATAGAAATGGAGATGGAGATAGATATGGAGAGGGAGGATAGAAAGATAAATATAGAGATGAGAAGTAATATATAGAGAGGTAGAGGAGAGATATAGGGGTAGAGAGATATTGAAGAGATTAATATATAGAGACGAAGAGATAGAAAGATAAAGATAAAGATGTGAAGTGATATAGAGAGAGAGGGAGAGATATATGAGTAGATAAAGATGGAGAGATAACAAGATAGAAATATGTGAGATGGAAGAAGAAATATGGAGAGATGGAGATAGAGATGAAAAGAGATATAGATATAGAGGTCTAAGAAGAGGGAGATGGAGAGATACAGATGTATAAAGATCTAGAGGGAGACATGTTTAGAGATAGGGGAAAAAAGAAAATATAGGTAGATATAAAAATTGAATGAGAGAGGAAGAGGGAGAAATAGATAGAGAGATAAAATCAAAGGAAGAGATAAAGACAAAGAGAGATAGGTGATAGAGATAGAGATTGAATACATATAAATAGAAACAATAAATGCATAACATGTATGAAAGAAAAACCTAATTTGACACAAATGTTCAATATAGAAATGTAGTCAACCATTATCTTCAAAGACAACCAAATAAAAATTATTATAAACATACAAATATAGTTATCAAATAGGTTATATGATAACTATAATTATTTACAAAATTAATTTTAAATAAAATAAAGATTATTTCTATAATTGCAAAATAATAGTAAATCAATTTATAATTTTTTTTTAGACTACAAAACTGTAGTGCACCTAGTAAACTTTTTTCATGTGATTGGTGGCATTGGCGTGACATGCCTTTGAGTACCACGAGGACCTACCACAGGGACAATGGGGAGACTAGACCTCGTGACCTCTTGCCCACAACAGGATGCTTTAGCCAATTGAATTAGGCCCAACACTCCAAATCAATTTATAAATTATTATTTAATGTAAATTAGAATTTTAATGACAAATATTATTGATTATCAATTTAAATATAACCTAAATATGTAATAAATAAAACTTATTTAATGTATAAATTATTATATAATATTTAATAAGCCTGAAGTTGAATATAATATAATTATATAATAAGTATTATATTGTATAATATTACACTATATACTATACTAAATAAATTATAAATAATAAATAATATAATATGTATTATATAATATTACATATATATTATATGATATAATGTATAATATAAATATAAATATAATAAATACTATATTAATACTATATATTATATTATATTATATTATTTTTTTTTAATTTTTTTTTTAGACTGCACGAATCGGGTAGCACGACCCCCTATAAACTGCAGTGCGCTTGGTAAACTTTTTAACGTGACCGGCGGCGCTGGCGCGACACGCCCTCCGGTACCACGGGACAGGGGAGACTAGAACTCGTGACCAGCAGAGCCGCAACGGAATTACTTAGCCAACCGAGCTAGGGCCCCCGCCCATTATATTATATTATTTCAATACTATAAAATATAATATATAATTTAAATATAATATAATATAGAATAAGATAATATAGAATATAGTATATAATAATAATTAGTAGCTGTAATAGTTTTATATTTATATTTTATCATTTTAATTAATATTTTTTTAGTATATGTAATATAATAGTATAATTTGATATATAATATATTAAATATAAAATGGATCTATATTTGTATGTTAATTTAATTTGCACTATATTATAATAATTATAATAACAATAGTATAATATATATATAATATTATATATAATAAAAAATATAATTATAATATATGTGATTTAATTTGTATTATATAAGATATATATATTGTATATTAAATATATATTGTATTATATTTGTATGTTAATTTAATTTGTGCTATACAAAAATTATTAGTTATTAATTATAAAAAAAATAGATTTATGGTTGATAAATTTAATTATAGAATATTTAATATAATAATAATATAATTTTTATATATATAATAATAAGTATGACTTAGGTTATAAGTCTTTGAGCTCTTGAGAATTAAGGAAATTTTGATAGCCACCAACGGTCTAATTTCAGTGGAGGCCACTAGGGTTTGGCCTGAGACGAGTCTCGAAGAAAAAGCTTCTCAAGGAGTGTTTGGGGATTCTATTCCAAAGAGAGAGGATGCCAAAGGTATTATAGGATAGGACAGCCATAAGGGTCTTGCAAAGTAGTCATCAAAGCATCATAGTGGAATTTTTGCTTTTGAAAATGGAGGCTAGTTACAGATGCAACAAGGAAACTCCATGATTGGCAGAGTTAGAGATTTTAGGGACTTTAAAAAGCCAAGGTTAGAGGAAAGAAAATATGGGCACATTAGGGAAGATAAAATCTCAAGTGAAAGACTCGTTGGGGGGAATGGAGGGGACCTTGCTAGCCATGCTTCTTTTGATTCAATCAACTTGGAAATAGATGGAGAGTTGCAGAAAGAAGTGGCCTTCAATGAAAAATTCTTTTTTGGGCTAGGCCTGATTGGGAGGTTTAGGGGTTTCTAGTCATGCTTAACTAATCTCCATAAGTGGATCTCAAACTACTGGAAGCCCCTGCTGGAAGAGTTTGTTCAAATTTATCCTATGGCCAGAGGCATTTTTATTATTGTTTTTGAAAAATAATAGGATAGAAATAAGATCCTCTACGATTATCACTAGGATTGGGAAGAGAAACATGTGTTGATGTTAAAGCCATGGCATCTGACTTTCAACCAACCCACAAAAGTGTTTGAGAGGGTTCCCCTTTGGGTGAGACTTCCTATCCCCCCTACAGTTTTGGTGTTATGCATGCTTGGAGGCTATAGAGAACTCTTTAGGAAACTTTGTAATAGTGGATGAGGGTTCTTCAAATCTTCTACACTCAACTTATACCCGAATTTTGGTAGAAATGAATGTTTCCAAGGTACCCCTGAAGGAGATTCAACTAAAATCTTCAAAGGGTTATTGGGTGTAGCCCCTGGACTATGAAGGGGTACCCTTTAGGTGTAAAATTTACCATCAAATGGGGCACGCAGTAGCTCAGTGTGCCAAACACAGATCTAACAAATTTTCTTCTTTGTGGAAAGATGCATCCATTCAGCACTACACTATGGAGAAATAGGAGGAGAAGCAAGAGAGCTCTCAACTAAAAGGCTCCGAGGAGGAGATTCAGGCATCAAAGTAACTGAATTAGGTAGATAAATCGCTATCATAGGAGGCTAGAAGTGAGGAGCGGGAATAGATTCAAACAACTCAACTCAAGAAGGGATTTTGGCTAAAGTCAAGGAAATAAACTTCAAAACCAAGGCTGCAACACAAAATGTCTAGAAAATAAGAGTGGTGTGAGGCCTCAGATGAAAGATGCTAGAAATTGAAAGGTTGATGATCAACATCAGCAAGATAGTAATGGGAATGGAGCTTGGAGGAGTCCTTGGGTTTCATCTTTGGATTGGCAGGAGGCTACAAGGGTTGAGGATGGATGGAAAATTGTCATGGGGAAGAAAGAAATAAGGAGAAGAAGAAAGCTTTTTCTATGGTCCTGCAATCCTAGACTAAAGAAAGATTAAAGAAAGCTTCAAAATTTTGACCTATTAATAGGTCTTTAGGGATTTTGAATTTAAGCTTAGTAGTTAGTTGTAATTAAGCCTTTTATCTTTGTATGGGGTGGTTTAAATCTAGATTTGGGGGTAGCTCTTTGGATCTTATTTTAGGATTTGGTGGGGTCTAGTAGTGTATGTAATTGGAGTTGTATTGGATTTAGCTTTGTAATCTATTTATTTCAATCTTCAATAAAATAAACCTTATTACCGACCAAAATAATAATAAGTGTGACTTAATTATTTGACAAATAAAAAGTATTATGAATATACAAATATAACCTTAAATAGTTTATATGATATATATAATTATTTACAAATTTAATTTTAAATAATATTAAAGCTTGTCTTTATAATTACAAAATAATAGTAAATAAATCTGTAAATTATTATGTAATATTTAGAAGAATTTACATGATACATATTATTGACTTAATTTAAATATCATTGAAGTATATAATAAATAATACTTATGTATACATTATTATACAATATTTAATAAGACTTAAATATTATACAATAATAATAATATAATTTGTATGTATATATATATATCTTTTTAAGTTTTTTACTTTGAGTTTTTTAGATCTGATGGTGTCAAGAGCTCTCTGTCGGGGCGTGTATGCCTGTGGCCTATAACTAGGTCATGGTTGCATTCCACTCTTCCTCTTTGCATGCTTGTTCATGTGTGGAGATTGAGCTTTCTTTGTGTGCTTCTATGACAAGGTGGGTTGTTTGGTGCGTTAAGGGGGGGGGGGTTCTTCATTTTTTGTGTTCTCTTCCTTTTGTGTGTCATCTATACTTGCTTTATTAGTTGCTCAAGTGGGAATCAATGTTCCCGTGTTTGGGCATTGGATTTCCTTCTTTCTTTCGAGTTGTGTGCTTGGGGGAGTGGTTTTAAGCTCCCTTGGAAATGGATCTAGGAGAAGCGTTGGGAGCTAAAGGGTCTCTGGACTTCTATACAATTCTTGGAACGAATTCTTCTTCCTTCTCAATGAGGTTTTTCATAATAGTTTGTTTTCTAATGATGTTGGGAGTGGTGGGTTTGCTCTGGTGGGTGGACCTCAGATCCCAAATATTAATGGCTGCCTTGAATGAAGTAAAGATAGGTTGGTGATGGTCATTCAGCTGGAATCCATTGTGGAGGACATAGAGTATTTTTTGAAACATGCCCAAATTTGAAAATTTATGTGAATGAGAGTTTTCGATCCAAATTTTAGAGAGATGGGCTCATATGAATTGGTCTCTTGAGGGTAAAATCAAGATAATGTTGTTGGCAGACAGTTATTTCATGGTGTTTCTCAATTGCATGGCTATTTGTAATAGAGTCTTTGAGGGTGGGTCTTACTTCCATAATCAAGTTGGTTTATTTATTAACCCCTAACATGTTGGATTAATCCCTCAAAGGATCTATCGAATCGAGTATTGGTGTGGGTGCATCTTCCTCAATTTCTAGTGGAAAGCTGGCATAGTGACATTTTTCACATGGTGGCTTCAACTCTAGGGAAACTAGTGGGATCTTCTCAACAAACACAGGATAGAAAAACTATGACCTTTGCTCACATTTGTGTTGAGATTTATTTGAGTCACCCTCTTCCAGATTCTCTTGAGATCCATGCAGGGTTTTATTCTTGGATGCAACAACATTATTCTGAGACTACATTTTCGGTATCGTCTCTCTCATGAATATGGACATATGTAGTGTAGATGCCCTCAAGCCAAATCCCTTAAGCCTTAGGCTTCTCAACCTCCTTGCAAGCCTCCCAAAGAAGACAAGGGAAAGGATCACATTCCAGGTGATGTTTTAGGAGTTGAGGGTTCATTCCTGTTAAGACCTATAACAAAAATTGTGGTTAGAAAAGGACTTTCAAGGATTGAATGGAAGGTGACACCTTTAATCACTTTGAGGTTTTGGATGATCTTAGTTAGTAGGAGGTGAACTTGAGTTTGATGGCTTTGGATCAAGGTTTATTGGAAGTGGTTTAGGAGGGATTTATTCCAAATAACATTCATAATTCTAATGAGGTTGGAGCTTTGTAAATGGACACCGATATCAATATGGTGGTTTCAGGGAAGTCAAAGACCCTTGTAGATGTGAAGATGGGTGAGGGGGATAATTCTCATCCACTAGTGAAACTTAGATCTGATTTAGTAAAAATAAATAAGGCTTCTCCTTCTCTAGGACTTCTTCAAAAAGATCAAAGAAAAGGGGTTGTTGAGAAGTCCTCCAAGGTATGGAAAAAGGACTTAGAGAAAATCAGGATGATGGGGGATACTTTGGTGGAGTCAAGATCTGTTAAGACTCTAGACTCTCATTTTTCTAACTCTTTGAACTAATCATCCTCTTATGGAATGTCAGGGGCTTGAATAGTGGCCCTTGACAAAAGGTTGTTCATGATTTGGTGAGAATTCATTCTCCTAATGCTCTTTTTATACATAAGACTAAGTTGTTTGTTGAGAGTATGGTGGGGTTGATGCTGAAGTTGTGGAGGTGAGGTGAATGTCAGTGTATTGTGGCTCACTGTAATGCTAGGGGTGTGGATTTCTTATGGAACCCTCTAAAGATTCATCCTCTTTGGTGGACGCCCTCTAAGTCGTCTATCTTTATAGTCAATTCAAGCTTGGAGATGGGGGAAACTATTCTTCTGTCAAACATCTATGCACCTATTGATTTTCCTAGTAAGTTTCTCTTGTGGCCTCATATTAATTTTATTTGGAACCTTGCTCCTCTTTTTCCTTGGATTATCACTTGTGATTTTAACACATTTATTGAGTTAGATGAGAAGAAGGGTGGTATTACGAGGTTGGAGCCGTTGTCTTTCCTACTTTTTTATAACATTTTTTCCTTAAATATTGTTGACAATAAGCCCCGAAATGGTCAATTTACTTGGAACAATAGGAGGTTGGGGGATAATTATATTTTGGAAAGACTTGAAAATTTCTTGGTTTCCTTTTTTTAGCTTGGAGGGTCATGGTCTACTAGTTCTGAGATTTTGTACCGGCGGGGCTCTGATCACTAGCCTATTAAATTATCTACTTCTTTGGCTTGTGTTACTCGGTTCCCCTCTTTCAGGTTTCAACTTATGTGGTTAAGGGATCCCTCTCTATAGGAGTATGTGGTTGAATGGTGTTGGATAGGGAGACCTACTTATGGCATTATTCTTTTGCTAAAAGGCTGCAATATGTGAAGTATCAGCTCAAAGTATCAGCTCAAAGAATGGAGCATGCAATGTTTTGGAAATATTTTTTATGCAAAGATTTCTACTCAAGCTAAATTGGATGTCATTACCTAGGAAATAAAGGAGTTGGACTTTTCAAAAAATCTTCTCAAGAAAGAGGCAAGGGCTTTGAAAGCTCTAGAAGAGTTCAACTTGTGTGAGGAAATCTATTGGAAACAAAAGGCTCATGTTGAGTGGTTACAAAAGGGGGATAAAAACACTAATTTCTTCTTCAACTCGGTGAAATTTGAGAGGCATGGCAATTATATTCTTGTTCTAGTGAATGATAGGGGTGAACAATTTTAGTCATTGCATCACATGTCTAGAGAAGCTTCACAGTTCTTTGCTTCTTTGTTTAGTTAGGATTCACAAGATGTTTTGGTGGAAGAAAACTAGGTTTTGTCTTGTATTTCTTCCTTGGTTACTAGGGAGATGAATGAGAATCTTTTGAGTTGCATTTCATTGGATGAATTGGAGGCTATTGTTTTTCAGATGAAGAAAGGGAATACCCTAAGCCTTGATGGCTTTCTAATTGAATTATTTTAGGAATTTTGGGAGATCATTAGGTTGGACCTATTGGAGTTGGTTTGTGAGTCTTAGAGGAATAAGCAGATGTTGAGGGATTTGAACTCTACCTTCCATTCTCTCACTCCCAAATGTGAAGGAGTGCATTGGCTAAGTCAATTTAGGCCTATTTCCCTCTATAATGTGGCTTGTAAAATCATTTCCAAGTTGATAGTTGATAGGTTGAAGCATTGGCTTAGATGGATTATCTCTGAGGAATAGAGTGGCTTTGTGGAAGATCAAAAAATCTTGAATGGAGTGGTCATTGCTACTAAGACTATCAATTCAATTGCATCCTCCAAAGAAAAGGCTATGTTCATCAAGCTAGTATGTCAAAGGCCTATGATAGAGTTAAGTGGTCTTTCTTGTGTAAAGTTCTTATTGCCTTTGGTTTTGTTGAGGAATGGGTCCAGTGGGTTATGCGTTGTGTTACCTCCACTTCATTTTTAGTGTTGATAAATGGTGATCCTTCTTCTCTTTTTGGTGCTTCTAGGGGTCTTCATCAAGGTGATTGTCTTTCTCCTTATTTATTTATTATCCTTGTTGAAGGGTTGGGAAGATTGTTGAAGCATTATGTGGAGTCGAGTCTTCTTCTGGGTTGGGGGTGGGGAAATGGTTTTCCTCCTCAATCTCATGTGCAATTTGTGGATGATACTGCTTTGATGGGTGTGGATAAGGTTAGAGAAGCTACTAATTTTCACAAGGACTTGGATACTTATCTTGTTGCTTTTGGTCAAAGGATTAGTGAAGATAAATTTCCCATTTTATTCTTCAATACTTTGATGCCTAATTATTAGAGGATTGCTCATATTTTGAGGTTTCAAATTGGTTCTCTCCCTTTAACCTATCTTGGTATTCCTATTTCTTCTAGTATTCTTTCTAGGGGATCTTGGAAGAATATTTTGGACAAGTTTGGTGTGAAGATTAATCATTGGACTCATAGATGGTTGTCCTTTGTTTGGTGTGTTCAACTGCTTAAATTGGTGGTGCAGGCTCTTCCCTCTTATAGGTGTATGGTCTAGGTGGCTTCCATTGGGTTTGTTAAGGATTTGGATTCTTTGGCTAGAAAATTCTTATGGGCTAGTAGTTTTCCTTCCTCTACGTGGAGCCTGGTGAAGTAGGATACTATGTAGTCTGAAGTATTTTGGGGTTTTAGGATTGAGGCAGTCATCTTTGGTTAGATTGGCATTTGCTATAAAGTTTTATTGGAGGTGATGCTTAGAGCAGGATCATTTTTGGGCTAGGATTTTATCTCACAAGTACCTTCAAGAGGTTCTGAAGGAGGAGATTCCTTGCTACCCTCTAGTTGGGAAAGGTTTGGTGATTTAAGGTACTCTTAAGAAAGGGGTTGCATTGATTAAGGAGGGATTTTTTTCGATATGTAATAGGGGAGTTGGGGTTCTCTCTTGGTTTGATTCTTAGGATGGGTTTCCTCTAATTTTTCACTAGCATCCTAATTTTTTTAATCTTTTCCAATGCTTCTTGGAGGTTGGTTGGTCACCGGTGATTGATTTTAAGTTTTCATATCCTTGTGGGAAAATGGAGGTGGCTAGGTGGAAGGATCCTTGCGACTGGCTTAATATTTGCTCAGAGGAGGAACGTGTTGATCTTCAAAGTATTTTGGTTGGTAGACAATGTAGCTATCTCAAGGATAAGGATATTCTAGCTTGGAGTTCAGATCCTAAGGGTGCTTTCACTATGGTTGGTGGGTATCAGGTGTTGTTGGCTTGTAATTTTGGTGGGGTGGAGGTTCCTTTGGGGAAAAATGTGGAATAAATTCTCTTGGCCAAAGTGTAATTGCTTCGTGTGGACTTTGGCTTGGAATTAATGTTTAACTTGGGATAACCTTCAGAAGTAGGGATTCCATGGCCCTTCTATTTGTGTTTTGTGTGGTTGCAGTGAGGAGGATTCTACTCACTTGTTTTTTTGTTGCTCTTTCTATGTGTGACTTTGGAATCTTTGGTGTTATGTTTGGAAACATCCTTGCATTCATGCTTCTTCCCTTGTTGAGTTCTAGAATAGCATGGGTAGACCTTCCTCCCAGGGTTCTTTCCTTTAGATTGTCTAGTGCATTGGTCCTACCTTCATTATCTAGGAAATTTGAATGGAAAGGAACCATAAGATTTTTAGTGGGGATAGGTTGTTGGTTCAATAGGTTTGGCACAAAATTGTTGGTATCATCCAAAAGACGGTGGAAGATAAATGCGAAGTAGGGTATCCTTTGGAAATGAGTAATTATGAGACTATGAATAGAATGGGCTTACAGGTTTTGACTTTAGGCTCTGCTTGTGTCAGAAGAGATAGGAAAGCTAAAAAGAAGTTTCAAAGGGTTGGTAGATTACTACCTCCTCCAGTGGATACCTTGAAAATCAATACAAATGGTTCCTCCAAGGGTAATCTTGGGTCTACTAGGATTGGAAAAGTTGCAAGAGATTTTTTTGGCTTGATTATTTTCCTTTTCTCCTTTCATAAAGGGAAACATTCTAAAAACTTTATGGAGGGATTGGCAATTCTTTGGGCTATTGAGTGTTCTTGTGCTTTGGGTTGGTGTATTATTATCTGTGAATCTGATTCACAAATTATTGTTAATTTTTTGAATGAGAAGAAGTTGAATGATGTTAATTGGCAGCTTGCTTTGGTTGTTCGTCAGATTTTATAGATGTGCTCTATGTTGGGGGTGGTGTATTTTACCCACATCCTGTGTGAATGGAATTGGTTGCTTGATTGTTTGGCCAACTGGGATTTGGAGCAGGATGATGACTAGAGGATTCAGGGTTGGGGGCAGTTATCCCCAGATTATTGTCATGAATTAAAGAGGGTTGTTTCTGATGATTTGGATGGTTGAGGTGATTTCAGCTAAGAGGATTGTGGTTTTGTTTGGGCTGAAGTGCTCTTGTGATTTTTTCTTGGGATCCTATGGGATCCCCGATCTCTTGTACTATGATCTTCTTGATTTCAATAAAGTTTTTACCCCTTTTTAAAAAAAATAAATTATATAATAATAATAATTTAAACCTTTTATATTATATTATATTATATTATTTATAATAATAACATTTTAAAATTTTAAAAATTGAATTAAAACATTTTCCTTGTATTACAAAATGATCTCTCTAATTTTAGCCATTTTTACAAATTTTATAAAAGAATATGGTGAAGAACATTTTTCTCATATAACTAACTACCTGCCACATAACTTTTATGAGTGAAACATTCAAGGAAACAACTCTTAATCCAATATAAAAAAATTCAAGGAAACTATTAAATTACCTATTACATCACACCAAAGATTGATTAAGAAATCACAATCAAATAGATACATAATATGTTATAATTAAAGAAATTTTACCATTAATTAAATCTAATTGTGAATATCTTTGAAAAATAGAATAATTTTACCCTTGCTTAAAAAACCTTTACTCTAGTTTTACAACTATGCAACCTGTTAGATTGTGAATCAATTTGAATCTAGAAATTACTATTAATATATCTTGAAATTTAAAACATGAACTTTTTTTGAGGTTTCTTATGAATTTATAATGTAGCTATGTTGAAACAAAGCCTTATATCGATGCATACAACAGACATTCATTTTCTTACATTGGTAAAATATTCAATAACCCATACAACTCAATGAACAATTGTAGAATGTTTAGAGGAATGTAAAGATGGTGGAAATACAAAGAAGAAGGCTTGGGAGCATGCATGTTATCTGCAACTCCTCTAAACTGAACAAAGTGCTACAACCTTCTTTGATAGGGAGAAGAGTTTTTATTAAGTATTGAGTGGTTTACACTCACTGGTTTATTGAATTCTTATTTGCAAGTCTTGACTAGTTTACACACGTAACTTTGATAGGGAGAAGAGTTTTTATTAAGACCAAGTCCCATGAAAAGGATAAAAAATTACACAAAGAAAAAATTATCCTTTCAACTGAAAAGATGGAGGCATTCTCGGTAGCAAGAATTGAACCTGTGCACAAATTTATATCTATGGAATTTGAGTTTTGCAACAATTCGCCAACATCTAGAGGATACCATTTTAAGGCACCCACTAGTGTTGGAAATTGAATGCTCTTGAGCCTCTTCCCATCCACCTACCTGTCAGGGGCATTCGATGATTGCAGCTAGCAGATTGATTTGGGGATTACCTTTCCCACTTTCTCCTGATGTGCACCTGAAGACTGTAGAGGAAGTAAATTGAGTTAGAAATTTTTGAATTCCAATTCAATGCTGGTAGGTAATTTCGAAATTGAGAGGGAATGCATTTTGAAGACAAAAAGAATAAAGGAATTACTATTTTTTAGTTAAAAAAGAAGAAGTTTTTCTGTGCAACAATAGTTTGTAGATAGAGAATGTTTTTTGTGAGCTTCTGAAAGCTCCTGAACAACAATAGTTGTTTGTTTTGTGTGTGAGCAGAGATTACTCTTGAAGAGCTCTGTGTAGCTCAGTCTAGTGAGCTCCTAGTAGCTCCAGAAGTTGTCTGAACTTGGTTGAGCAGTTGTTTTCTCCTAGTAGATTGAAGTTCATAGTTTAGAGTTTAGTTTATGAAGTTTTTTATGCTTAGTATTTATATATTTCCATTTCCAACTTAATGAATAGAAGGAAAGCTTGCATGTCTCCTTGTTTGTTTAGTTTATTTTGCATTTGAGTATTCCCCTGTTTGTGTCTTGGGGAAACAGAGCAGCAACTTTGTGATTTCTATACAATTAGAAATTCCTAACATGTTATCAGAGCCATAGGCCCCATTTCCTTGTGAGTTAGGGCATTTGTTTTATCTGGGTATTGATTTTATTGTGTAGGAGACATGGCTGGAGATGAAGGAAAGAGTTGGCAGCAGCCACTATCCTTTAATGGACAAAAATATGATATTTGGGCAAAGAAGATGAAGACCATTATGGTTGCCAATGATTTGTGGGAGTTTGTGGTTAATGGATTCAATGATGTAACTGACCCAACAACATACGTTGTGCTCATAAAAAACTAGAAGAACCAGTTGAAGGAGTTAAGGAGGAAAGATGCTAAGGCATTGAGTTTGATTGAAGTGGCTTTGACATAGGCTATTTTTCCCAGAATAGTAGCAACTAACTATGCAAAGGAATCTTGGGAAATCCTCCAAAACTGTTACAAAGGAACTGACAAGGTTAGATTAGTGAAGCTCCAGATGCTTTGAAGAGAGTTTGAGACTCTTGAAATGAAGGACAGTGAGTCCATTTCTTTTTTCCACACAAGATTCTCCAGTTTGATAAACCAATTGAGAATGAATGCTAAGATCATTTATGATCAAAGGATTGTGGAGAAAGTCCTCAGGAGCTTACCCATGAAGTTTGTTGCAGTGGTGATTGCCATTGAAGAGGAAAATGATCTCAAAACACTATATGTTGATGAGCTGATGGGTTCTCTACAAACTCATGAGCAATGCTAAAATAGGTCTGAAAGTAGCTCCCAAGAGAAAGATTTTAAAGCTCAGTCGAATGAAAGAGGAAGGGGGAGAGGAAGAAACAACTCCAAATATGGTAGAGGGAGATCTGGATGTGGTAATGCTGGAGAAGAAATCTTAGTGTGAGAAAATAGCCAAGAGGGAGTGAGAAGCTCTCAGACCAGCTCCCAAAGAGGCAAGAAGAACAATAGTTCAAATATGAAGAATGAAAAGAGCAACATTGAATGCTACTATTGTCATAAGTTTGACCATTATGCAAGTGAATGATGGACCAACCAAAGAGATCAGTCAAAATAGAGTGCAAATGTGGCTGAAGGAAGCCATTCCACAACCTTCATCATGTGCAACATTGGTGAAGAAGGCAACCCCAAAGTTTGGTGTTTGGACAACGGTAGCAGCAACCACATGAGTGGTAATAAAAGTCTTTTTTCTTTCATTGATAAAAATGTAAAGTCTAAAATAAGAATGGGGAACAATGGAGTAGTTCTTGTTATTGGAAGAGGATCTATTATGATCCGAAACAAGCAAGGTGAGAAGGAGATACAAAATGTATTTCTTGCTCCTAGGTTAAAGCATAACCTCATGAGTGTTGGTCAACTAATCTGAAATGGATACAAAGTGCTAATGGAGAAGGGTCAATGCATCATTTATGACAAGAATGAGAGGATGAAGGTGTTTGCAAGAGTTCAAATGACAGAACCGAATGTTTCCATTGAAGATTGAGACATGTTTTTCATCTTGGTCCATTGCTACGCCTCTCAAGAATGAAGAATGTACAATAGTACATCATGTAGCACTCAAGAGCACCATTCAAGATCCCTCCAAGCTATGGCATCTAAGGTATGGACATTTAAGCTATGCTAGTTTGAGTCTTTTGCCCTATAAAAGAATGATAGATGGTTTGCCAATGATAGTAGAGCCTAATGTTAGATGTGAGGCTTGCATTTTGGGCAAGCAACATAGGCAACCCTTTCAATTAGGCAACTCTACAAGGGAAAGAGCACCATTGAAGCTGGTGTATACTAATTTAGTAGGCCCTATGCAAAACATTTATGTTGGTAAAAGTATATTTTTTATGACCTTCATTGATGATTACAGTCGTAAGACATGGGTCTATTTTTTACAACATAAACCTGAAGCATTTGATAAGTTTTTGTTGTTTAAGGCCCGGGATGAAAAGGAAAGTGAAAACATGCTCAAGGTCCTAAGGTCAAATAGAGGAGGAGAGTATACCTCTAATTTGTTTGTGAATTTTTGCAAGAAAAATGGCATCAAGAAGGAGCTAACAGCCAGTTATACTTTGCAGCAAAATGGAGTGGCTGAAAGAAAGAATTGGACCATTGTGGAATTGGAAAGGAGCATGATGAAAGCAAAAGGACTCCCAACTAAATATTAGGGAGAGGCTATAACAGCAACTACTTATTTGATAAATAGAATTCCAACAAAGGAAGTTCATAACAAGATCCCTCAAGAGGCATGGCTGAGACACAAGTGGACAATTGAGCACTTGAGAGTGTTCGAGTGTGTAGCATATGCACATGTGCTTAAGGAAAAGAGGAAAAAATTTGATGACAAGGCTGAAAAATATATTTTCACAAGCTACAGTTCAGAGTCCAAAGCCTATCGGCTATACAATCCGGTCACCAAAAAGATAGTCATTAGTAGGGACGTGGATTTCCTAGAAGATGAGTCATGGGATGGAGTTGTAGATTCTGATAGCTTAGAACCACTCTTGATAGCTCCTAAAGAAGCAAAAACTGAACATGAAGTTCAGGAAGCCAAGTCTACAGATGCTCCTGAAAGCATAAGACAAGCTCCTGAAAGCTCCCGACAGCTCCTGAAGTCAGAGGATAGTCAGCAAGATAGTTAGGTAGACTATCATAGTCAGCTAGAGGATTGGCTCTTGAAGGTACCAGTCAATCTCTTGAAAGGCCCCTAAGAGCTCCTGAAGTTGATAGACTATCACAGATAGCCAAAAATTTGGCAGCAATAAGTTTTGGACAAGCTCCTGAAGTGAACATATAGAAAGGAAAGCAACTAGAGACAACTAGAAGACTGGCTCCTAAAAGTGTTGGAAGAGCTCCTGAATTCGTTTAAAGAGCTCCTAAAGTCATTGGAAGAGCTCTTGAGAGCTCCCGTCACCTCTTGAACTTGCCTACTCAACACAGTAGCAACAACAACAAAATTACAGATCCACCTCTCACCTCCCTAATGCCAAAGAAGACCAAGAGTCTAAGGGAGATCTACCAAAAATAAAGGTATGATGAAGAATTTGATGAGAGTGTGAATTTTGCATTATTTTCTCATGGTGATCCAGTTTATTTTGAAGAAGCTGTGAAAGAGGAGAAATGGTGTGAGGCCATGGATGAGGAGATAGATGCAATAGAGAGGAACAACACATGGGAGCTAACTAATTTTCCTCCAAACAAGCAAGTTATTGGAGTAAAATGGGTCTACAAGACCAAATGTAACACCGAAGGAAGGATAGACTAGCACAAGGTAAGATTAGTTGTCAAGAGTTACAAACAGCAATTTGGGAGAGATTACAATGAGACATTTGCACCCATTGCAAGAATGGAAACCGTGTGGGCAGTCATAGCAATCGCAGCCCAGCACATGTGTAAGGTATTTCAAATGGATGTGAAGTCTTCCTTCCTTAATGGAGTGTTGAAAGAAGAGGTTTATGTGGAGCATCCATTTGGATATGAAGTTCCAGGTCAATAACACAAAGTTTATAGGCTGAAGAAGGCTCTTTATGTGCTGAACCAAGCTCCATAGGCATGGTATAGTAGGATTGACTCATAATTGATGAGCAATGACTTTAGAAAAAGCAATGGTCAGCCCACTCTTTACATCAAGGCAGAAAATGGTAAGGTTTTGATTGTTGTCTTGTATGTTGATGACTTAGTTTTTACTAGGGATGATGATTTCCTCATTGCTGATTTTAAAGAGGCCATGAAAAGATAGTTTGAAATGATAGATTTAGGTCTCTTGAGTTATTTTCTAGGCATAAAAGTAAAACAAATGCATGATGGTATATTCATCTCTCAATAAAAATATGCAAATGATATCTTAAGGAAATTTAGAATGCTTGAAAGAAAATCTACCCCAACACCAATAGCCATAGATCTGAAGTTGAGCAAAGAAAATTGCAGCAACAATGTGGATCTGACCATGCTTAAGAGTTTGGTTGGAAGCTTAATGTATTTAATAGCAACTAGGCTTGATTTAATGCACAGTGTGAGTCTTATTTCTAGGTTTATGGAGACTCCATGGGACACCCATTGGCAAGCGGGTAAATGAATCTTGAGGTATGTGAATGGCACCAAAGGATATGGCATTCTGTACACAGCAACAAATGAGTTTGGGCTAGTTGGATACACATAAAGTGATTGGGCAAGAAGTTTGGATGATAGGAAGAGCACATCAGGATATGTGTTTCATTTGGGTTAGGGAGTCATCTCATGGGATTCCAAGAAGCAACCTATCATTTCCCTATCTACAACAGAGGATGAGAATATAGCAGCAAATGCAGTAGCATGTCAAGCTATTTGGATGAGAAGAATCTTGGTAGATTTGAAGGAAGAACAAGAGGATGGAATAGTAATTTTCTGTGACAATGTTTCATCAATAGCCTTTACAAAAAAACCCATGTTTCATGGAAGAAGCAAGGATATTGAAATCAAATATCATTTTATTAGAGAATTGGTTAAAAATGGTGAAATTAAAATGGAATTTTGCAGGTCTGAGAAACAACTAGCAGACATATTCACCAAGCCTTTGAGAAAGGACAGTTTCGAGTGCCTGAGAACTAGATTGGGCATTGTTGATTTGGATCAGATTTGATCCTATTGTTTTTCAGCTTAGGATCAAGGGGGAGTGTTGGAAATTGAATGCTCCTGAGCCTCTTCTCGTCCACCTACCTGTCAGGGGAATTCGATGCTTGCAGCCAACAGATTGATTTGGGTATTGCCTTTCCCACTTGCTCCTCATGTGCAGCTGAAGACTACAGAAGAAGTAAATGAAATTAGGAAGTTTTGAATTCCAATTCAATGTTGGTAGCTAATTTCAAAATTGAGAGGGAATGCATTTTGAAGACAAAAAGAATAAAGGTAGTGCTATTTTCAGTTAAAAAAAGAAGTTTTTCTATGCAGTAGCAGTCTGTAGATAGAGAATGTTTTGTGTGAGGTTATGAAAGCTCCTAAATAGCAGTAGTTTTTTGTTCTGTGTGTGAGTAGAGATTGCTCTTGAAGAGCTCTGCATAGCTCAGTCCAGTGAGCTCCTGAAGTTGTCTGAACTTGGTTGAGCAGTTGTTTGCTCCCAACAGATTGAACTTCATAGTTTAGAGTTTAGTTTTTGAAGTTTTTATGCTTAGCATTTATGTATTTACAATTCCAGCTTAATGAATAGAAATAAATCTTGCATGTCTCCTTGTTTGTTTTGTTTATTCCACATTTGAGTATTCCCCTGTTTGTGTCTTGGGGAAATAGATCAGCAGCTCTCTGACTTCTATGCAATTAGAAATTCTTGACAACTAGTCCAATGCGTCCTTTGTTGGCATATTCCACCATTTTCCACCCATGCATAGTTTGATTTCATTTATTATTGTCTTGTAGCGTGTTTAGGAATTGAGTTGGTAATTTGTTATACCTCACTGTTGGAAAACACATGGGTTATCTCCTTTATTCTTGTATAAATAGATGATTATAATGTAAAGGAGACCAATTCAATTGCTCTCCAAATGATAATGTGGTATCAAAGTGACAAAGATCCAGAGTAAATCATGTAGAGATAAGGAAAGATAGATCATGGGGCATAAGATCAGTGATTTTGTTGATATAATTATATAAGGTGTAGATTCATCAAAGTCATTATAGGAATCAAGCATTGAAGTGAATTGATTTAGAGAAAATCAAGCATAGAAGTGTTTGATAGAGATCTGTATAGTGCAAGGTTCAGCAGGAGCATAGATCAGGCTCGTGAAATATTTCACAAAAATCATCATAGGGATGTTCCCTCACATGATGGAATGTGAAAGCACAGTCAAGGCGTGGATCTGTGGTGCTGCAAGTCTCAAACTCTAGAATATTTTGTGCTTACTACTCACACAATTACAAGGAACTTGTGACTAAGAAGCAAGGAGAGGAGGCAATCGAGGCATATTTTACTGACCAGTTCAAAGATTATATATACTCATTTCACTGCCATTTTCTTCTAACAGCACCCTGGAGAAAATTCAAATCTATGCAAGAGAGGAAGTGATAGTTGTGATCTTGTGAGGGAAGGAGATCTGTGATTGATTGAGTAATTTGATTCACTTTGGAGGATCAACTACATCTATTGAGAGAAGTTGTGAAGAAATCCAAATTGTAGATCAGGTATTTTTCTTTTTTGTCGATGATCTTGGAATATCCTTGATCATTTTCATCCATAATGAAGATGATGAGACTGACTATCAACTCACTCGAGGTCCTATTATTTCTTCAAACAACAATGGTGTGGTGATTTTTAATCTTTGTTCCAAATGTTACACAACCATAGTTTGTCTCCCATGGTATTTATTATGTTTGGTTTTGCAATTGATGTCTAATACATGGTGCTTATTTTAGCTGGTTATATTTGTTTGGTGGTTATCTTTTGCATTGGAGGTATTCTGGGCATTCTATGTAATTTGGTCTTTTTAGAAATAGGTTGAGGTTATACAATTCATAGATATTTTGATTTATTTTTAGGTTAATTTTTTGGTTATGCAATCATGTTCAAATGTCAGATTTTGAGTATAAAAGACTTGGGTTTTAGGATGAGTTGTTGTACACTACCTCTTGAAGTCATTTATTAGGGTGGTTTTATTCAACTTAGTTATATTTATAAGGTGTTATATTTGTTTCTATATTATTATCTTCTCTGCAACATAATGTTGATCTGAGTGATGAGAAATAAGAAAAGAAAACATCTTACACTACTAACACAATGGTAGCTAGTTGTCCAAAATTTATTCTTCCAAATTCCCAGTTGCTACGTCGGAACAATTATTTTGCATGGAAGACCAAACTCAAAACTTAGCGTGAGTTTGGAGAATTCTGGTATGTGGTGAGCGATGCCACAACTAGACATAAAAAATACACTAATGAGCAGAAGAAATTTAATTAAGCTGATAGAAAGGAAAAATTGATCATTTTGTTCAGTGTGTCTGATGATGTCCAACCCTTTATCTATGACTTGTCCATAGCCAAAGATGCATGGGACAAGCTCAAGATGGTGTATGAGGCAAAGAATCAGAATTAGATCCTAAATTTGGAGAGTAAACTACACAACCTAAAGATGAAGAATGGAGAACAGTTAGAATCCTTCCTCAAAAGGATTGCGGAGTTGAGATCTTCCCTACAAGCATTAGGGAAAATAATTGATGATGCATTTTTGGTGCCTATTGTCCTATGGGCACTACCTCCCAGATATAAAGTCTTTGTGACAAATTTGAATGTCACTGAGACAACCCCCACATTTGAGTAGTAAATCCACTTTAGAAAGGAGAATCTATTAGCCAAGAACATGATCAAGATGATCCTACCATGACTACACATCATAAAGGAAAGAAGCTTATGAATTAGTTTAGCGGACCTCCCAAATCTGGTAATTCATCCAATTCTTAGAAGAAGTGTCCAATATGTGAAAGATTTGGACATGATGTGAAAAATTATTGGTATAAATCCTTCAATAAAGGATCATACAAAAAACCACATCCAAAGAAGCCACTTCAAAGTGGCAAACCACAATGGGAGTAGAAGAAAAAATAGAAACAAAAAAGCAATGTTGCTGAAGCAGAAGATTCTCCAGATGAGGAATACGTGCTTTTAGAGCACACCTTAGAAGATGGTTCACAATCAACATCAATATGGTATGTGGACTCAAGTGCTAAAAAGCACATGACTGGTTAGAAGGAGTGGTTTCTGACATTGAAACCCCATCATGGTACAATCACTCTTGGAGATGATACCATTTATGAAATCAAAGGCATTGGTGACATTTTTTTGAAGTTTGGCATTAATCATTTAGGATTACTAATGTCTTGTATGTGCCAAGACTTACCAAAAATCTCCTTTTTGTTAATCAATTTCTTGACCACAACTTTAGGATTGAGTTTGATAGCCATTAGGATATAAAGATTTGTCTTATCAAAGATAAGTCTAAAAATGAAAACATTGTTGCCAATGCTACTAAGATTGGAAAAATGTTTAGGCTTGATATAGTTGCTAATAATCAAGCCTTCATGACTAAGGATGGAGATCTTGCTCTACTTTGGCATCAGAGATTTAGTCATTTAAGCACTAGTTACTTGCTAACACTTAGTAAGAAATGCATGGTCAAAGGTCTTCCCTCACTTGAGAAGTTGAGTGCTATTTGTTCTAGTTGTATTGTTGGAAAACAACATAGAGCACCCATTTATGCTAGTGAGCATTGTGCAAGCCAACCTTTGCAGTTGGTGCATACTGATCTGTGCGGGCCCATGCCACCTAGTCATAATGGCTACAAGTACTTTCATCTATTTTTTGATGATCATACAAGGAAAATGTGGGTATATTGCTTGCAGCAGAAGGATGAAGCTCTATCATATTTCAAAGAGTTTTGCACTCAAGTGGAGAAAAATATGAATCACTATATTCATGTCCTCCACTCAGATCATGAGGGGAAATACACCATCATAGAATTCTTCACATATTTGAAAGAAAATGGAATTTAGCGTCAATTGACCACAACATACACACCTCAACAAAATGGAGTTGATGAATGGAGAAATCACATCATCATGGATAGGGTCCAAAGTATGTTGAAATATTCTCAACGAGATCGTGCATATTAGGTTGAAGTTGTTCACACAACATTTTATCTTTTGAATCCTGCACCAACCAAAGCACTTGATGACATTACACCATAAGAAGCATGAACATGGGTAAAGCCTTCTCTCTCTCTCATCTTCATGTGTTTGTATGCACTACCTATATTCACATTCCTAAATAGAAAAGGAAGAAGCTAGATGAAAAATCAATGAAATGTATTCTTCTAGGATATAGTAATGAATCGAAAGAATATCGCCTTATGGCTCCCAATACAAAGAAGATATACATTAGTAGAGATGTAATTTTTGATGAGAAGAATGATGTAAGTTCTCCTACATCATCATCTACTTTGGATAGTGCTCCTATTTTCAACATGGATGGTAAAAATTATGGGAACATTGATAATTAGTCAACACCCACCAATGTTACAAAACCTTTAGTAAAGTGGTACACTAGTACCATTTGAGATGAAAAGTTAGATGGAGTCCTAGGAACTTCCACTTAGGTTCGAGGACTCGCAACATGGCTCACAATGAGGTAAAATTTGCACTAATGACTTCAACTTTTGAAAATTTTGAGCCATCTAATGTTCAGGAAGCAATAGAATCAAAGCCTTGGAAAGATGCTATGGATGCAAATTATCAATCTCTGATGAAAAAAAACACTTGTGAGCTTGTTGATCTACCACTTGGTAAGAAATCAATTGGTTGTAAATGGATTTTTAAAACTAAGTATAAATCAGATGGTAGTATAGATAAACATAAGGCTAGACTTGTAGCCAAGGGTTATGCCCAAAAAGAAGGAATAGACTATGAGGAAACATTTGCTCCCATTGCAAAGATAAAAACCATTAGAATGATTTTTGCTTTAGCTACTCAATTTAGATGGAAAATGTATCAAATGGATGTAAAAAGTTTCTTTCTTAATGGGGACCTTAAGGAAGAGGTCTATATGGCCCAACTAGAGGGATATGTTGCACCTAGTAAAGAGGAAAAGGTATGCAAACTTGTCAAGTCCCTATATGGTCTCAAACAAGCTCCAAGAGATTGGTCTATTAAAATTGATGAACATTTGCTAAAACATGGTTTTACTAAGAATTCATATGATCCAAATCTGTATCTCAAGGGTCAAGGGGGAGATATTATGATCGTTATTGTATATGTTGATGACTTAGTTATCATAGGAAGCTTAGAAGCAATGATTGGGACAACCAAGAATGATCTCAAGAAGGCCTTTGATATGACAGATCTTGGGCTACTTCACTATTGCCTCAAATTAGAGGTGGCAAACAAATCACCATATCTTTTTATCTCAAAGGAAATATGCCAAGACACTGCTTGATAAATTCAAAATGATAGATTCCAAACCCATGTCTACACCTATGGAATCAGGTTTGTAGTTATCTAGATCTAATATATCTCCTTAGGTGAATGCAACTCTCTATCCTCAAATGATTGGAGGTTTGATTTACTTGACATATACTAGACAAGATATCAATTTTGTTGTTAATTATCTTTCACGATTAATGCATGAGCCAAAGAAATGTCATTGGATAGCAATAAAAATGATTTTAAGGTATCTACATGGTACAATGGATAATGGTTTGGAATATAAAAAGAATGATCAATTCTTCTTAACTGGGTACACAAATGTAGATTATACAGGTTCTATTAATGATATAAATCTACTTCTAGATTTGTTTTCTTCCTCAGATCAAGTCCTATTTCTTGGGGAAGTAAGAAGAAAGCCACAATTGCTCATTCCTCAAAAAAGGAATAATATTGTGCAACAAGTGTAGTAGTTTGTGAGGTAGTTTGGCTACGTTGTATATTAGAAGGATTGAGGGTACCTCAAAACCAGCCTACCATCCTCTATTGTGATAATTAGAGTGTTCTCAAGCTTGTTCATAATCCATTGTTTCACAAATAGACAAAGCATATTGAAGTTGACTATAACTTCATTTGAGAACATGTTCAACAAAACAACATCCAAATCCAATTATGCTCAACTCAAGAACAATGTGCAAATATCTTCACAAAGCCTCTTACATGAGTGAAGTTTGAAACATTTTAGGGTTCTCTTATTATTACTTTAAAACAATGATGTAATAAGGGTGGATATTGGCATATTCTACCATTGTCCACCCATGCATAGTTTTTTTTATTTGTTATTGTCTTGTAGTGTGTTTAGGAATTGTGCTAGTAATTTTTTGTACCCGCCATTGTTGGCAAACACACGTGTTACCTCCTATCTTCTTGTATAACTAAGAATGGGGACAAAGAAGACACCAGCAATTTTAGTAAATATAATAGTGTTTTTGAGATTAACTTAGAATTTGTGACTTGGAGAAGCAAGAGAGTCCAAAGGAAGTGTTGTCAACAAGAGAGGTGATTTTCTCCAATTTCCTAGATTTAGCCCCTATGTTTGCCTTCTTGTCTTTAGCAAGGCTCCAATTTCAAGAAGCCTAGTGGGAGTTTCAAAACTTGGAGCTTGGCTAAAATTTTGATGTCATGGTTACCATTGAAGGAGGGTAAGAGGATGGTATGTCATATCCCCGATGGAGACCCTTCCACAACTAGGTAGGAAAAAGCATTTTAAATGCTAATTTAAAAATAATATTAAATATTAAATAACAATATAAATTTAAATTATTAATAATAATATTTAAATTTTATGTTTAAGCTAACTTTGGTTATAGCTCTAGTTGACCTTCTTCTGAGAGGAACTTATGTTATCTATTTATATTTTCTTGCTGGCATAGGAGAGGTATGACATAAGGAAGAAATGAATTTGAATCATTGGAGATAGAAACCTCTAAGGATTCGGTATAGGCAGGACATAACCCCTACCTATATCTATGGTTCCTATTTGGCATCACTCAAGAGCTCTGGGATGCCTTACCTATTGGATCCATCATTCCCATGTGAGCATGACATCCTCCAAATTAAGTGTTTGGCAAGTAGTCTTTTAGCAAAACCACACAACCGAGTATATTACATCCTTCTTGCTAGTGATGCGATTAATTTGGTGACTTCATCTCCAAATCTGGCATCTATCTAAAGCGGCATCATCCTCCTCGTAAGCTTGAGGAGGTGTTGGATATTGGTGACATCATTCATCTCCAGACTCATGAAGCAATTACCTAGGATCTCTGTATATCTTTTGTATGATCGATAACTTCTAAGAGTTGTCTTTAGCATCATGTTCATCTCCTATTTGTAGCTGCGAACTAATGTACAACTGGGTCGATTAAGTCTATATGTGTATTTAGTTCTATATGTTTTCTCTACCAAGAAGTATTAAGTCTAAATACTAGTTCGACTATATTTATTCTTTATACTAAGTGTATTTTAGTTTGCATCCATTCGAGTGATTGTTTCTCTTCAACAATCATTGATACAATGTGTGGCATTGATTATTATAATTTGAGTCAATTATCTTTGATCATTTCTAGGAAAGTGAACTTCAGTCATTTGATTGTTTATTTTTTGTTTTTGAGATATTTACCTTTCTTTTTCAAGCAAGCACATCACAGTGGTATCAAAACTTGAATCATGCTAGCCTGCGGGTCTATCAATTTTGCACATACAAATCGACATTGGAGGTAGAGGTTGAAAAAGGAAATGGTTGATTAGGAAGATGTTTCTAAGGCATAACTGAAAGGGAAAAAAAATGTATCAGCTGATCACCCTGATGATGCAATAAATGCATAATGCTCTTATAAATTCTACAAGTAATAATTGGATTCCAAGTGGATCAGCATCTAGGCCCTTCCATCCTACCTTTTTTCCTAGAGTAGAGCCACCACTGAAAGAAGAGGAGCCAAACTCAACAACATATGACATTAATACCTATATAAAAGACTACATTGATCTTGATCCAATTATCAAAAAACATATTACTTTTTCCAACTATTACAATTTCATGGCAAAGACAGGGCCAAAGAAAGGAAGAAGAAAGCAAGAGGAACAATCAAATCTAGTGCCCAAGATTAAGGAATTTGAAACAATGAAGGAAACATCAGAGATAAAATCACAAAAGGAGGTACAAGAGGTCATTGTAATGAGGTATGATGATTTTGAGGTTGTGATTTTGAACAATAGTTCTTCATCCACACATGATCATGAGATAGAATAGTATCATAAGGATGAGGAAGAATCTTTTATTGTGGAGACACAAGAATTACTTGATGGTACTTCAAAGGAATGTGTTTGCAAACCTGAGACAAAGAGGATTTGGTTGATTGTAAGAAACAAGGTTTTGAGGAGTACGTGAAGACTAAAGAAGACACCAAACTAGTCATGTTGAGTCCATATCAAGGAGGTATGGTTTCATTTGATATTCCTTCATTTCCTTTCCATCATGGTTTGGATATATTCAAGACAAATGTTTCCCATGCATATGACGATGAACTAAGAGGGTTGGATAAGATTGATTTGGCATTGTGGGATCATGTGGAGGATAAGCACGTCATAGTTGTAAAGGATCATGTGGTTGAATATTCTACTCATTTCTTTGGTGGTGATCCCACAATGGAGCATAGTGATGACCAAGTTTCCACACATGAAAACCATACTAAGGAGGAAACATGCTTGAAGAAACAAGCAGAGGAGGTACAGGATGATGAGATCCCACCATATTGGGATAATGGTGGCACAATGAGAGAGAGTAACCATTTCATTTTCAGCTCACATGGAGGGATGATAGCTTGGAATTCAGGCATTGTGTTCAACACTACACTATCTCACTATGCTTGGAACACCAAGAAAATATAGTAGTTGCATGGTGGATACATTTTTGGATTCACTTGGGATTTGGGAGTTAGCATGGAGTTTGGTATGATCCATGAAAAGGGAGTTCAACAATCACCTTGTGGATTCTTCAAAAGCTCTAAGATCTAGGGGTTGTTTGTTTAGAGATGCATAGATTGTTTCATCACTATGAGTGAAGCAATGTTTATATCAAAGTAGCGCAATAGACTTCACTATTGCAGGGATGGAGCAGAACCAAGTTCATCCACAAGTTTTGGTGGGACACCTCCCATGATGTTTCTTGGAGTTGCTTGAGGACAAGCAATTTCTAGGACGGGAGGACTGTCATGTCCCCAATAGGCTGGGTTGGCCGGCTTAATATTTTAAATAAATAAAATTAGTAATAAATAAATAATAATATTTAAAATTTAAATTATTAATAAATAATATTTAAATTATCAATTCTAGCCGACTCATTTTAGTATTGGTGCCTAAAATAATTTTTAGAATTTTGGTTTATCTTGGTTGACCTCTTGGAAGGCACTAAATCAAATATTTGAATTATATTTTCTTTTGGCCGACCTCTTCTATGTTGGCATCTATATTCAGTATTTATATGAGGTTGTTGCTCAGTTTTGGGGCATTCAACATTTGGTTTTTATTCCATTATGGAGCAAACTAGTAGAAGGATGATAACCCTTTTTCTAGGAAGGTGAATTGGACGTAAACCCAATTCATTGATGGGAAGGCTTCATCACGGAGGCCTAATTGGACTTCAATGGCGATTTAGGAGCATATTGTATATACAGATCTAAGATAAGTTTGGAACTGTATTTTAGTATTGGTTGTCATATGTATGTTCAGATCTAGTTAAGAAGTATATTGACATCTAGTTATTGGAATTGCTTTCATTGGTGATTATTTTCTTTTCCTTAGTTAATATACTCTATGCTTTGATTGGTTTAATTATGTTCTTTGGAGGAGTTTATAGTCAAATCTGAGTGGGTTTAATACTAGATACCATAATGTCAAGTTCAATACTTGTTATTTTTTATCCTTGTTATCTTCAAATCTTGAGTATTAGTTGTTTATTTACTGCTTATTAAGTTTGGGTATCTCACATGGTAACAGAGGCACTGTGGAAAATTACTAAGCGGGGAAAGGGAAACAACTTGGAACCCTTTGTATCAGTGCTACAAGAGCCAAAAGAAGATGAACACCAGTGACAAGGATGTGATTGTTTTCCTTTCAATTTTAACACCAGTGGTGGCCACAAGTTTTCATCTGAGCCTAGAAATCTTGTAGGAGATGGAATCTCAAGTAATTTTTGTTCCACAAGGGTAGTAGAGGATGGTATTTCTTCATGATGTAGGCCGCTTCAAAGTAGCAGCCATATATTGGTATTATAAATCAAATGCAGTACAAAATAGCTTGAATTTTGTTGATGTATCTCACTTATAGAATTTGAGCACAATCCAATTTGATCTTAATCGTCAAGTGTGGAAGGTGCAGGTTATTCTAGGTACAAAGGTTTAAGGTGAAAATTCAATTGTTCAAAGATCTATTAGGTTCAATACATTTACACTATTCACGGTGACTATACGAAAATAAAAAAAAATTGGTATGAGACAAATATTTTGTCTATTATTGCACAAGACCCTCATTACTAATAAATCCTATCAATTAATAACCAAAAGATGTTACCTCTATGCTTTCTTAGATAATGTATGTAAGAAAAATAAGGGTGGGGTTCCATGGAAAACACTACTGTGCATATTCTATTGGCGTAGGACATCTCAAGCATGTTATTTTAAAAGTAAAGTTGCTGAAACTTTAAAATTCACTTCATGCCACATTTTTTAGTAAGGTTTTAAGTTGTTGCTAGCACCAAGAGGCTACAAATTTATAGTTGTTGCAGAGAGATTTAGGAACATTCTATGTCATTTGGCCAATGCTAGATAAAGTTTTTTCTCTATAGAAAGTATTTCAAAAAACATATTGCATAAGTGGTTAGTTTGTGAAAATCATGCATCATAACATTAGCATTCCTTCAACATATAAGTTGCAATTAAAAGTAAATGCCACATTTTATTCAACATGTACATGTAGTAGAAAATCTTCATATATTCCACTTTTTTAACTAAAAAAATTCATAGGACTAAAATTTTGTGAACTGCTCTATGCTTTCTACAACTAATTTCTCATGTTTGCAAATAGGTAGCTGGTTAGGACTAGTTACAATAAAATTATATTTCCAAACCGGACACCTACTATGGTTGTCCTTTTAGTGTTGAATAGATTTTCCTATCATTTGGAAGGACTTGATACAGACAATTTGCTGCCAATGTTACAGTTTCATAGTGAAGTGAATTACTACTAAAAAAATACACTTTTTACACAAAAAATAAATGTAAATAATATTCTAAGTAAACATCATTCTTTTTTATCAAATAAAATAATTATACAAGTCTCTGAATGCAACTTCTATTTATTTTTTCAGACAAGAGAAAAGTAAATAGAAATATTTCATTGAAAATAGAAAGCTTTATAGAACACAAATTCAATCTGTTTCCATTTAACAAATGGAAATGGTAAAACAACTCCTTGTAAAATAAAAAATCAGCAAGATGTCCATCGGTAATTTATTATTGCCTAGCTACTGATCAAATGAAATTAGTGGTGCATTCTATTATGCTCTTGCATGATTTTAGACATTTACAATAAATTAATCTTGAATGTATAGTCAACTTTGGATTCTACTCTTTCTTGATTTTAGACAAAGAGCCACAAGAGGGCAATTGAATGCTAGTCATTTCAAGGAGCGTAGGAAAAGATGAGAAATATTCCACATAAAACTAATGCTCGTTCCTTTTCCCTAAATACAATGAGGATGAAATTCTCATAAAACTTAGAGTTGAAATGATGTAATACATGAAGCCAAAGGAATCAAATATGAAAAATGCAAAAAGCATCTAAAGTAAACTAAATATGAAATTATTACAATAAAAAGAAATTAAAATCTACATAAAAATCAAAAAACATTGAATAAGCTTGAAAAAATGAGTTCTCATTAGTTTACTGCTCTTGCTTCCATGGTTTAGCAAGTTGCAACTATCTTCCTTTGAGAAAGTTAAGGAAGCCATTGAATGTGAAATATAAGATTTCTCTTTAGCATACAGTAGCTTATTTGCTCCTCTGGGTTTGGACATGCTCAGAGATATGGAATACTCATACAAATGTTCTGAAGTATTCAATTTCAATTATTTTGAATAAAATTAATATATAGTGCATGTCATATGATTTTATATAGTTTATTTTTTAATTATAAATAAGTGTATGAAAATCATTTTACTTTCTTGTCTCATAAAATTCATAAGCTAATAGATGATTTATAATCATTTTAGGATGACTAAAATGTCATATATTGAAAATATGGCAATTACTTGTCAATTACAAAGTTTTGAACTATATGGGTTTGGTCAGCTTCAATATTAGTTTAATTCAAATGAACTTTGAAGTTAAAAATGGACAGTGTGCTCACATAGGATTTCTTGAAGGTGTTGTACAAAAAATTTAGCACTTCCCATTCCACTCTATGTTTAAGAGAATATTTATAAGCTATATCCAACTAGTTTTGAATGTCATCTTACTGAGCCTAACTTTCAACCTGAAGTATAATGCCAGTTGTAAATTGTTTAATTATATAGAAGAGAGAGTTAATTGAGACTTTTGTGTAAGTATTACCTACTTGATGACCAGTCATCCTGACTTAGGTTTTACATTATTCATTTTTATTGAAAATAGTATACTACTCATACTGGGATATAATCAATTTTCTCTTTAACTAAAATTATGATTAGGAAGAAAGAGTGAATTCCCAAAATATGGTGTAAATTTGACTTTTTAATCTGAATATGTCTCATATATTTCTCTTTTGCACCAATTCTTGATTACAAGGGCTATATTTATGGAAACTCGAGAGTCCATGATATATGTTCTATGTTAAAACTGATCACCTAATTTAGTGAATATGCAATTATCTTCGATGTGGAAATCAATCTTTAGATCACATTCAAGTGTTCAAGGCAAGGAAATATTGATTGTTCATTCCAAACTTGAACTAACAAATACATAACTATTACAATAAAGTTATAAACATAACACATCATCCTTCTATCTATGTTACCAAAAAAAACAAAGAAGAACAATGAGTATCGATAGTTATTAAAGCAATTGGATTTGAGTGGATGCAATACAAATGGAATTTCATAATTTTTTTTTATTTTACATAAATTGCAAAGGTTAAACATGTCTTATATTAATGTAACAAAATTTTCTGAATATCTTATCAAGCTTCAATCTTTAGAGGAGTTGAATTTGAGATCTTGTTGTAATTTTAAGTAGTTGCCAACTGGATTTGGGGAGCTGGTCACTCTTACTATGTTTAATTTGTGAAATTGCTCAAGTTTGCAAAAGCTTTCGTGCAATTTGGAAAAGATTCCCTTATTGCTATCATTAAAAATAAATGGGTGTAGAAGTTTGACATGTCTTCCCCATAGACTTGGAGGCATGTCTGTGTGGGGATATGAAATAGATTTTCATAGATGTTCAAGTTTAAGTGAACTTCCAGATGAAATGTGCAAACATACAATGGTTAAAAGCATTTCATTAGGAGATTGTTCTAATTTGAAGATGCTTCCTAGTGGGTTCAACAAGCTCACTTGCCTAAGAGATTTAAAATTATCAAGTTGTAAAAGCTTACAAGAACTGTGTAACAACTTTCATTGCCTGGTAGGATTAAGAACATTAAACTTGAGTGGTTGTAAGAAATTTTCAAGCCTACCTTTGGGTTTTGAGGAACTTAGTTATCTAATAACATTAAAATTGAATAATTGCAAGAGCTTGTCAAACCTATGCTATTGTGGGCGATCATAATATAAGGCATCATATGAGCATACATGATTCCTCCAGGGGGTTGTCCATAATCCACTGCTTGCTATTGCAAAAATTGAGGCATGGAATGGACCTTGGGAGCACTATTGTAACTGTGGCTATAGTTGGGGATAAAATTAGCATTAGGATTAAGGCTTTTAGATTCATTGGCATCTTCATACTAGTGATCTCCCTGCTTGGCCATAGACACCTTCTCTCCCTCCATCTCTCTATACTTGTGCAGGTAAATCTTCAAGGGTTCTACATACTCTTCAAACCCCAGGGTGCTCATGGCCCACTTTATGCACTGTAAAAAGAAATTAAAAATGGTGCTTCTAAATTCTTTCCATATACTTATGTGGACTGCATTGAAAGATGATCCAAACATGTCTAATTTTTTTTGAAAGAGCTTACCTATAACAACTTCAATGAAATTACGCTAAATAAGTAATTCTCACTTGTGTAATTATCCATAGTCCTCTCAATTCTTAGCAAGCTTTCCCTCATCATTTGTGCTCGCTATGCTAGGCTCTCCATTGCTAGGGGAAACCCCATTTTCTGGAATGAAATGTACACCAAAACCCTGAGAGGAATGACACAAACAAAATGTTTATTTTCTCTAGTATTCATCTACGCCCAACTTGTAACACCATTTCTCTTTTATGGAAAACCAACAGCCGTAGTTGAGGTGTGGTGTAAAAAATGTACTTTCCTCCACATTATATGTGCACCAAAATTCACACACAAGTCAACGTCCATTTAAAGCATGAACAGATAAAAGAACTAAAAATTATGAATAGTCATGATTAAAACAATCATCTTGCATCTCCTTTGTAGTAATTTGTGTTGTTGATTTATTATATTAGGTTGAAACACTTCAAATAGGATACGCCTTCGGCGTAAAATATGAGTGGTAATAGATGTATAACAAGGTTTCGTTAGAGTCCTCCAAGGGGATTTGGGTTCAATCTCTGGATTATGAGGGATTACGTTTTCGTTGTAGAAGATGCTTTAAAATAGGACATGTTGCTGCCCATTGCAGATTTGAGAAAATAAAAAAGGAAAACTAGTGGAATGGTGCTTCTCAACATCATTATATAGTTGAGAAGAAATCTGATCAAAAAAAGAGTTTCTCAAAGGCGGTTGTCGCTTCTTCCTCTCAAGTTAGGTTTGGGTCTCCTCCTGCCTTCTCTGGTGGAGGGGCTTCGATTCTTGTTTCAGGTAGCTTTTCGAATAAGACCCTGCCTACACATATGAACAATGTTGTTTCCCCTAGGGCTACAAATGAACAAACCTAGGATAGTGATGTGCTGGCTGGGCAAGCTAAGGCAGCACAAGTGGAAGAAGGCTAGATTACAGTTACGAGTAAAAAATAAAAAGCATCTGGGCCTTCTCTTGAAATGACGCTTCGTTCCCACAAGAGTAAGTCAAAATGTAAAACATGATGTTCTTGCCTTGGGAGCTGGCTTTTTTGTGGTTGTAGGCTGTCCTTTTTGGTAGTCTGGCTTTTCTGGTTGTAAAGGGTTGCAGATCCCTTCAAAATCTACTTTATCCCTAATATCAAAAATAAGGGCTATGATGCAACAAGAGTCCCTACCAGATGCAAAATGGGTAAATTTGGAAAACTTACATGAGACATTCAGACATAGTACGAGTTCTTAGAAAATTTAAACATGTTAGATGAAATAAATCATGATCATGTTGTATTGAAAGGAATGTGCAGGTGGGTATTACTATTGTGTGTAGATCCATTTGTGTAGGTGGGAATTGTGGAGTTGTAGTGATGGAACGAACTCAGATAAGCCTGGGAGGATTTGGAGTTGGCATAGTGCCAAGCAACTAGTAGAATGTATGGAAGAAAATGTGGGAATGGTGTGGAGATGCAGACTGAAGACATCATGGACTCCTTTTGCATTCCCAAAGCTCACAAGCAGTAGAAGCCACTTGTTTGAGAAAAAAGATGAGGCACCTTCTAATGCCTTTATTCACTTTGCAGTTCTAGATTATGTTGAGGCCATCAAGCTCACCGACCATGTAAACATGGCTTGGTGAATGTGAAGGGGAAGTTAATTTCCATAATTCAAAAAATGGAATTTGAAAATCTAATCATTGCAATTTTTTCCATCTATAAGTAGGATAAATAGAGTGATGAGGAAGCACACCACTCTAGATTCATGGGTAACATGTTAGCAATTGAAGATTAATACAACCTCTCTATCTATTCCCTATTTTCACTTCCTAAAATAAGGTTGCAATTCATGTGTGTTGTATATGCTTTAATATTCATGGGGACTATTGTTTTCATGTGGATGAATTAGCAATAATGGTGTGTTGGAAACTATTCTGGAGCAAAAATTTGCATATTTCTACTATGTTTTGCAATGGCTCGATTTCTTAATGGTTGTTTTAGTTTTCCTTGATTGGTGTGTTATATTTTGGTAGATTTCCATTATTGTAGTCCTTGTAGGTACATTTCTTTGAGGCATTTTATGGAGCAATTCATGTGTGTTGTATATGCATTTACATTTTTCATAGATGTCCGATAGTGCATTTGGAAGCACAATGTGTGCCAAAAATTTGCTTTTGGTTATGCTCCGATGGATTTCCATGCCCTCCTCCAAAGCTGCACTTTTCCCAAACTGAAATACTTCTTGAAAAGTTGGTGGAGATTGGCTTTACAGTCAACAATTGCATTTGCATAGGAGTTACAAAACATAGGAGAAATACACAAAGTTTTGCTTCGAAATAATTTCGAACATAAAATGATTTCCTATTAATTGAGATGAAAGCATTAATTCACACTTATAGGCAGGGATCACAACCCCTGCCAAATGCTCTCAGAAGAGTTTGCAGTGATCACTAATAAGTGAGAGAAATAGAAAGTTATAATGGGTTTTCTCTCATGAAATGCAAAGATCACAGGATATGCACAAAATTGGTTTGTTGAAAAGCCTTTGAACACATCTTGGCAAATGAAAATGACAAGTGTTGAGCCAATCTCCATAGCCTTTACCATTTTTATTCTAGTCTACATGAAAATTGCAACTTTGGAGTAGGGCATAGACAATGGATATTCATCAAAGCATAATCAAAACTATTTTGTTCACAAATTGTGCTTCTAGCTATTCTAGTAGACATTTATGCTAATTGTAAAATGTAAAAGCATACACAATAGATGTAACCTATTTTGTAGGAAAAAATAGTTGTTCCTTTATATGATTCTTGCAAACTGCAAAGCCACAATTTTGGGGAACTTACTTATTCCTCCTTGGATTCATAGATTTCTAAATATTGTGCCTAAATATAAAAGGCCAACAAGGATGCCTTTAGGTTTATGTAGAGCTGCCCTAAAAAATTAAAATGTACAGTTTCTAAATTCTATGACACAAACTAGGGTATTTAAATTTAAATTATACTGTACCAAAATTTTAAGACCTCTGTGTCAATTTTATCCAGAATATTCAACGATGTCTAAAATCTATTATGTAATTGAAATCTAATCAATCACATAGTGAGCAACAAAAGGATGAGGTTCCTACTATGACAATCACCTACTAATGGATGCATATCATATGCCCTTGCTTTCTTCAAGGGATCACAAGGGTTAAGAAAATGTTGTTAATGCACTTCTATATCTTAATGTACAATATACCATTTGTGTAGGCCACAGTTGTACACATTAACTATCACTCTATTATCATGCCCATCGTTAGCAACTAAAGTTTTGGTCTCAAAGCCACCTCTATTCCAAAAAATAGTCTTGATGTGTGTCCACTAAGATCCTTGAATCCTTCACATAGAGGGCATCAGGGCTTTTGGATCACTTGAAATCTTAGAAAACCATGGAAGAAATTTATTTCATGAATAAAGATGTCTCTGGAGAAGCTGCTAGAGCCGTATCAATAGATGCTTCACATCCATTCCATTTAGTTCAGGGCTGATCCTTTGGCATTCTTCGAGCATGTATGCAAAATATGGAAGCATAGACAAGGCATGTGAACTATTTTACAAATGCCATTGGCCTTTTTCTATTTTCATAAAAGTTAATGCAAAATTCATAATCGTCCAAGCTGAATTTCCCATATGGCTATTAGGGAGGCACAAGCTTTGAGGATCAACGGTTCTTTTTTTAGCACACCCAATGGGACCCAAAGTTTTTTGAACGTCTAATTGGAAGTTTGAAATATTTCTTAAATTAGGGCAAGGAAAGGAGCTATAAACTTCATGCCTAGAATCCTAATAGGAGCATCCTCAAGAGGCCATTTTTCGGTACTCCTAGTTACCCACCTTGGTATCTAGGAGAAGAATACATACAGATCCGTATCACCTATAAGAATTAATAGAGCAAGAAGTGAGAGCCCAGGATCTAGAGCCTTATCTACCTTGCTTGGAGGCTGAAATTTCTAAGTTAGAATACCATTATACCTGATTCATAAGAATTTGTTCTCCATGGCTCATGTAGCTACCCTTGCTCCTAGAAATTTTGTAACTTGGGATAGTGGTTGTCTATCCGCTACAGATGCCTATCCCCCCAGCCATGTAGCTTACCACATTCGTTAACACCCTCATGACTATTCCAAAAAAATTTAGAGAAGACTTCAAAACCCCTTTGAACACCTCCAAGATATAGCAGAGGTATGCAAGGTACATAACATAGTAGAGGAAAGTATTTCTTTCAAGTTGTTGGCCACCTCTTTCAAAGGAAAATCTCAATATTGGTATCGATCTTTGGCTTCTGGTTCTATCCGCTCCTAGGATTAGCTCAGAGAAAGGTTGTTTGAATGCTTCTTAGAGAAGGGAGATTTCTCTTCATTACTACATCAATTAATCATTATCAAAAGAGCCCCACAAGATGCCATGAGTGACTTGAACACTAGGTTTCACAAAACCTGACAAAGAATCCCTGTGACTTCCTAGCCCCCAACTGTGATGGAATTTATGTTCTACCTAAAGTCTTTAAATTCATACATCACGACTATGATAACTTCTATGGGAGGGGATATCTTACCCGACACATATGATTTGCTTGTGTGTGTGAAGAATAGTTTGATCAATGCTGGAAATCTTCCACCACAACCTCTAATGCCTATATTCATAGAAATCTCTGGTGGTCCTCAAGAGAAATCTACTCCAAGCACTTCTTCTACACAATTGATGACATTGTCCATGTCGCAATCCATGTACATGTACATCGCCGCATATCCAAGCACTTCAGGCTCTTTGGCTCGAGCAATGAACATCAATGATATGAAGAGTATCATGTAGTCTTTTGCTAACAAGTTAGTTCTCATCCAAATATAGGAAGTGACACCTCTGAAGCAAGCCACTCAGACCTATCAAGGGGGAAGGCCACCCTATCAAAAAAACGCATACCAGGGACCCTCAAGAGGAGGAGGTCAACAAACTAGATAGTTCTAGTCACTATACCACTACAGATAGTCAAAGACAACCAAAGTAAAGAGTTAATCCCAGGCCAGAACAACCTAGTGGAAGATGAGAGTGTATGGTGCTTCCCATGTAGTAATAGTCACATGCCCCAAAATTGTATGAGGGGAAATATGTAATAGAAGATAGTGGAACAAAGAAACAAGGGTGCACTCCCAAATGTGGAAGAATATGACTCTCCTAAAATGGAAAATGCCTACTTTAGAGCACAAATGCAAGGGATGTATTTAGAATAAGAACTAGATATTGTGCTAGACCAAGCACTATTTTCATGGATGTAGGAAGAATATGCGGTATTCATGAATGAAGCTCTGACGACTAGTGCTCCACAAGTACAATTGAACTACAACACAAGATCTAAAAGAATGCTTATGGAAGAATGTGTACAACAAGCTTTTACACATCAACAAATGTAAGAAAATTAGGATTTGCAGGTCATTGGCTAACCTATGTAGCCATCGCGAGCCCTTCCATTATTGGAGGAGACAGACAAGATGTCGAGCCCATTCATGATGGATCATTTTCCTTCGAAGATGAGAGAGATACCACCATTTAATCCCAAGGTCCAACAAGTTTGAACACTCAATGTGATGGAACAATTGAAGAAGGCACCTTCTAATGTATCTTTGTGGGATGTCATATCCATTCCTGAACAAAATACATTACTTTGGGAAGCATTAAAGAAGGAAGAAAAAATATCATAGATGGATGCAACTCTACCATGTGATCAAGATAAAAATAAAGAAATTGCATAGTACCCTCAAGCTTTGAAAGCCATATCTTATGTGAATGACATGAACAATGCAAAAGAGAAAGAGGTAAGCAAGCCAAAGCCCATGCCTTTCTTTTTAACACTTATTGTGGGAGATCTTTTGCATAATAACATGATTGTTTCAGGAGCTTGTACAATGGTCATGCCAAAGCAATTGGTTGATGCCCTAAAACTTAAGTATGAGCCCCTTAAGAGGGGAATTATGCAATTAGATAAAAACAAGGTTCTAATTGTTAGTTGCATCAAAGATCTATCTTTAACCTTCTTCTGATGTTCAAGACAAATGCTCACATAAGAAATAGTGGTGATAGACATTCCCCTAATATTAAAAATGTGTCTTTCAAGAGATTTCACTATAAATCTTGGTGAATATTTGGTGCTCAATTGGTCCCACCTAATATTAAGGACCAACCATGGTGCTAAGATGAAAATATTCTATGAATCTTTGCATCCAAAACACATAGTGAACAATGCAGTCCTATGCTTTGAAGCAACACATACCTCCTTCTCACAAAGGGAGAGATATTGTGTAGAGATGTTGGAAGACAAAGAAGACATGAGTGATCAGACTCTCGAAGAGGAGGTCCTCCTCAACCAATTCATCAACTCTGATCTATTCAATAACTTTCATGCAACGAGACTAGGCACCTATGTGATCTTTGATGATGACCAAGTCTTTTTGAAATTGATAAAGGATCAGGAGGATTATGATATTCCTAGTGACATCTATCTATGGACCTTGTGATTTAATGGTGTCAAATGCAAAGCTAGTTCTTGACTGGGTGTCCAACTAGTGTCCCTGATAGAATCAGAGACCCTCAAGGCTTTTCATTTTTAGTTCTTGATGAGTCTAGTTTATGGTCTAATTTTGGGTAGAATTTATGTTTTAGTTGCTCAAGTTATCATGTAATTTGATGTTAAGTATTGATAATTTTATGATATTTCCTCAAACTATAGACATTGGGCCTAATCCTATTTCTGCAAACCTTTAATGATAATGACATGTTATGTGGACTATCTATATTAATATTGCATGTGGTTAATGAATGTTATTTAAGGTAGTTACATATATGCAATTATTGTGGGTACTAACATTGCCATGTAGATATAATTCGAGGATATTAAATTGAGAAAGACATCGCCAGTTGGGCATGCACCATAATGTCCAGCAAGGGAATTGTTCAAAGGTCAAAGAAAGCTGACGGTAGGAGATTCCCCATGAAAATTGAATGTAACCATGTTGTAGTGGTCTTCATTGACGTTGAGAAAATGTACGCATTACTACAATGCTAAATATATGTTTGGACATGCATGTCTAACCAGATTCCATGTATGTGTAACCGCCACTCCACTTTCTTTGTTTTCCCTAAATGACATCCTCCTAGTTCGTGGAGTTGACCACCTTGCTTAGTTGATAGTATAAATAAGGATCAGATGCTCCTTCTGTGGAGGTTGCACAATATGATATTGTACTTGGATTCTTAAGTTTTTAGCAATACAATTATGGTACTCTTTTGTACTCATGAATTCTAGTGAATAAAATGAAGTTCTAAGTTTGAGCATTTAAGTTCTCATTAGTTTTAGAGGATACTTATCCAAGGGGGCCCACTTGGTGAGATTTTTTTCTTTAGTTTAGTATTAATTTATGTTTAGTAATTAGTTAAGAATCTAGCACCGACTATTCCTATAGCCACTAGAATTCCATTTTGTGATTGTTCTTACAACTAAAGCAGACAGAGTAGTGTCCTATTTGTTTGCTCAAATTTTCATTTCTATCGTACATCTCAGCTTAGTGTAGTTGTTGGTTGATGTTCAACATTTTTGTTATTCCTTTCCAAGCAATTTACTTTCAACATTGTGTCTTTCTTAACTATAGAATGAAAATGGCTACTTTGGGCTCCTAGTGTACATACTATGCTGACCCATTTCAAGTTCACATCCCTGGGTTGACAAGTTAAATGCACCTTCATGATGATTGAAATAGCTACTCAAGCTAGATGTCCAATCTCTTAATCATGGTTGTAAAGGTGTAGTTGTTAAATCATTGTAGGAGGCCATAATTTTTGGTGCCATTTCCGAGGATGGTGTCAAAATAGGAAGTTCTTTGGAGTCATTGATAGTTTTCTTGTTGTAGTATTTCTGAAAGTTTCTCTTAGTGTACCCCTCATTTAGGAAGTAATGACCCCCCTTATTCTTTACCAATTATTTGTGTGAGCTGGCTGATAGTGAGTTGATACCGCATGCATAGAGGAAGGAGAAGAGATGCTTATGGGAGATTCCTTCCTAAAAATCCTAATCCATTTAAGCTAGAAGAGCTTCCAAATCCACCAAGGAATGAAGAAGAAGAAGAAGAGCCAAACCACTTTGCTAATGCATTTCCTGACCTGACTAGTTTTGAAGCTTCCATCAAAGACCAAAATTAGTTTGAGAATCCCTTTGCTTGGGAAATCCATCAAGCAGGCATGGGTGATGAAAATAGAAATAGACCTAACCAACTGGCTTTTCCTTTTCCCATTTCCCATCAGAATGAAGTTGACAATCTCAAAAATCTCCCTGCTTCATCCATTCCTAAGTTTTATGGACTTGTTAGAGAAGAATTTGATACCTTGTTTTTTGAGTTTGATATACTCTCTAGGAGTTATGACTATACCATTGATGCCCATAGGCTTAAGCTATTTCCTACCACTCTGAAAGAAGCTGTATTAAGATGGTTCATGAGCTTAGGCAAAGATATTGGGGAAACTTGGGAGGACATGAAGAAAAAGTTCCTTGAGATATAGAAGGTATATTACTAGGGCATTGACATGAGAGGAGATGACATTTTTAGGATGCAACAAAAGGAGGATGAGAGCCTAGAGGATTACATTTCAAGTTTTTTGTTATGCTTATAGAAATATCCACACCATACCCTCAACAAAGAATCACAAAAGTTGATTTTCTTAAGAGGAATCAATGAGAGTTGCACTAATGCCTTGGACTTGATGGAAGGAGGAGCTATCACCCAAGTTCCTTGGGAAGACATCAAGAAAATATGCCAAAAATACTCTAGGGAAGCTTCAAAGAAAGGGAGAGCTTACCAATCCTCTATGGGTAAATCATCTACTAGTGGAGTCTCAAGGATGGAGATCACACACTTGTTGTTAGATTTCAAGCAAGACATCATAAACAATCTAGCTACTCAGCTAGATACATTTTAGGACAAGAAGAAACAAGATGAGATAAAGGAAATGTTGGTAGAATATTTCCCCCATTGCAGATAGAAGAAGGACTAAAAAGGAAAGATGGTAGCTAATATTGAAAGAAATCTGATTCCACCTGAGTTTAAACAATTCCAGATTGAAGAAGATCAAGTCTACTATATTGCACAAAGGAATGCTTGGGTTCCAAGACAAGGTATGCCATTGGATCCACTATCCTATGTTGGGCCATATTTCAATTCCTATTCATATGGTAACCAATGGTAGCCCCCATATCCATCTAGCTATGAAGGATATCCACCATAGTCTTGGGGTACCCCTCCAAATGTTTGGACCAATCATAAAAAATCTCCACCCCAGTGGAAAAAACCTCAAGGGAATTGGTAACAATATCAAGGGCATTGGCAGCACCCTTCAAGAAATTGGAAGCAAACAGATCAATGGAGGGGAGGACAACAATGGCCAACCCAGACAACTAGTGACATGTAACCACCTTATCAGCCCCAATAGCCTACTATAATGCCTCCACATTATAATTCAAGTTAAAATACACCTAAACCACTTAGCTACCAAATCAGCCCACACCTAATCCAAATAACAAACCACAACAACAATTTGTATACTCTATTGATTCAAATAAATTCCCTACATATGTTGTGAGTGTAAGTGGCATCCACTTGCATTCAAGAACTACTTTTCCAACCCTTTCCAAGCCCATTATCACTAAGCTTCCTATGGAAGAGGAAGAGGAACATCTAAATGATCCCATTTAGCCAAGCAGATTGAACAAGAACCACCATTTCCTTAGAGATTGGAAGTTTCCAAGAGGAAGGAAGAAAATGAGGATACGACCTTTAACATATTGGATCAACTAAAGCATATATGTGTCCAAATCTCTCTATTCCAGGCCATAAAGTACATCCCAATCCATGGTAAGGAGATCAAGGAAGCATGCCTCAAGAAGCCATGTAGGAAAAATAAAGACCCAACTATAGTTCATGTGGTGGGACAACTAGCTGATATCATGCTTGGAAAAGTGACTATCCCTAAGTACAATGACCCAGGTAGTCCTATGGTAACAGTTGCTATAAACGAGATCCAAATAAAAATTCTTTGATTTATTTTGGAGCAACAATAAATGTAATGACTAAGGACATCTTGCAACAACTAAACGTTGCAAGAATGAGACCTACTCCTACTATCCTATAGCTTATACTATCATGTAGCTTACTAATAGTTCTACTATTAAGTCTAATGGTATAGTGGAGGATCTTGTGGTAGTTCTAGACTTCTGGAAGTACCCAATAGACTTCATGATTCTTTCTCCTAAAGCTACACTAAGCAAGTATCCCATTATTCTTGGAAGGACATGGTTAGAAACTATAGATTCATATATTGGATGTCGGATAGGAGACATGACCATTTAAGATGTGAGGAGCACCACAAAGTTTGTTCTTATCCTTTTTCTTAGCCATCTCATGATGAGGATGATCCAATATGGCCACATGTTGGTAAAGAGGCAAAGGAAGTTAATTATGTGGCACATCTTATGATGCTATGAAAAATATCTTTTATGAAACTTCAAGATGAAGATGAAGTATTGATTAACATCATTCAAAATAATTTTGAAGTGAGGAAACATCATCTTCTCATTCTGCTATTCTAGCCAGGACACTTATGCCCGCACTTCCTACAATGAATTTTCATGCAACCACTTTTCGTCTAGCGAAACTTCCTACAACAATAGGTATGTCCCATACATTGCTTCCATATGAAGTCAAGGTACCATGTAGTAATGAAGCAACCATGATAGAGTTAACTACACAAGTGCAGGTGTCAAAAGGAAAATATTTGAATGTTAACAACAAACTAAGTGAAGAACAATAGTTATTATTGGAAAACTTATTGAGGACCCACAAGCATGCATTTTTGTGGGATTATCATGATATGAAGGGATTGGGCCCTAAACTTTGTACACATAATTTACATCAGTGATGATTGCACCCTAGTGAGGCAACCACAAAGAAGAATTAACCCTGCACTCAGAGAAATTCTAAAAGGGGAACTACAAAAATTGTTAGATGTAGGATTTATCTACCCCATTTTGGATAGCCAGTGGTTGTCTCCATTAGTTATCATGCCAAAGAAAGGAGGGAAATGAAAATTTTGTGTTGATTATAGGGAACTTAATTCTGCCACCAAAAAGGACCATTTTCTCTTACCCTTCATAGATCAAGTTTTGGACACACTTGCAATAAAGCAATATTTTTATTTTCTAGATGGGTTCAATGGCTACAACCAGATCCAAATTGCACCAGAGGACTAGGAGAAGACCACTTTTACTTGTACATTGGGGACCTATTCCTACTCGGTACTTCCATTTGGCTTATGCAATGCACCTGCAACTTTTCAGAGGGTAGTCATCAACATATTTTCAGATAACTCTCTTAATTGCATGGAAATTTTCATGGATGAATTTGCCACTTATGGTGTTGATTTCAATCAAGAATTGGAGAATCTCAAGAGAGTCCTAAAGATATTTGAAGACCAAAATTTTTCCTTAAATAGTGAAAATTAATTCATGATAATGCAGGAAGGTGTAGTCCTTGGCCACTACACCTCCCACAAAGGAATTCAAGTAGATCCTACAAAGATTGAGGTGATCACAAATTTGTCCACACCTATAAAATAGAAGGATGTTAGGAGTTTCTTGGGCCATGTAGGATATTATAGGAATTTCATTAAGTATTTCAGAAAAATAGTAGCACCATTGTATACTCTTCTTACTAAAGATGTTGAATTCTAGTGGATTGAAGATTGTGACAAGGTATTTTCTGATTTGAAGGTAGCCTTGACTCATGATCCTATACTCAAAGGACCTAATTGGGAGATTCCTTTCCACATAAATACAGATGCATTCAATTATTCCATAGGGGTAGTCTTAGGACAAAAAGAAGGAGCCATTGAAAATTCCATTTATTTTGTCAGTAAAAATTTACAGGGAGCTGAATTCAACTATACTATGATAGAGAAATAAATGTTGGTAGTAATCTATGCCCTAAAAAAATTCAAGCATTATATAACAAGTTACCAAATCTGTGTGCACAGTAATCATGGAGCCATTAGGTATCTCATGAATAAACCTCTGATCTCTGGTAGGCTGACAAGATGGTTATTATTGATGCAAGAGTTTGGCATAACCATTGTAGATAAACCAAGGAAGGCTAATGTTGTTGCAAATGTTCTTTCAACACTGACTACATTAGGGGATAATCAAGCCATAGATGACTCTTTTCCTAATGAACATCTATTCTCTATCAGTATACAAACACCCTGGTATGCTAACATAGCTAATTATCTGGTCATAGGTAGAGTTCCTCCTCACTTCTCTCCAAAGGAGAGAAGGGTATTCATTGAAAAATATTTTCCTTACTCATGGATTGTTGGATGTTTGTTTTATACTGGACCAATCCATGTCATGAGGAGATGTGAGAGAAGATGAGACATATGACATTTTTCATGCCACAATGAAACATGTGGAGGAAATTTTTCAGCCAAGAGGACAACAATGAATATTTTAAACACAAGATATTATTGGCCAACACTCCATAAGGATACATGAAGGTATATAAGAAAATGTGAAAAATTCCAAAGAATTGACAGGCCAACTAAATTTGATGAGATGCCACTTTACCCCCAGGTAGTAATAACTCCCTTTGACAAGTGGGGATTGGATTTTGTAGGATCCATTTACCCTCCATCAAATGGTAAGTCTTATATCTTGGTTTTCACTGATTATGTAACAAAATGGGTGGAAGCTAAGGCCATGAAGCATGCAAAAGATAACAAGGTTGCAAAATTTCTTTATGAGATTTTCACAAGGTATGGAGTTCCAAGATAGATAGTGACTAATCAAGGGGATTAATTCACATCAACCCTTGTTGTAGCACTAGTCAACAAGTACAACATAAGAAACATAAAGTCTACTCCTTATCACCCCCAGACTAATGGCCAAGTCAAGGTGACCAATAGAGAAATTGAAGCTATTTTGACCAAAACAATAGCTACCCACATAAAGGATTGGGAAAACTGATTACTAGAAGTTGTTTGGGCCTACAGAACTACTTGGAAAACAACTATAGACTTCACTCCATTTGAGTTATACGGAAGGACAACCATGATGCCCATTGAATTTGAACATAAGACTCTTAGGACTACGGTATATTTCAGGATGGATATCTCTGAGGCACAAAAAGAGATAATCATGGAGCTAAATGATTTGGATGAGATGAGGAGAGCAACCTTGCATCACATAGAGGTAGTGTAGAATTAGAGAATCAAGTGGCATGAAAAATTCATCAAGGAAAAGAAATTCCAACCAGGAGATTGGGCCCTGCTCTATGAGTCAAGGTACCAGGACAATACAGGTAAATTGCAAACAAGGTGGCTAGGACCATATGAGGTTGTTGAAGTATTCATTAATGGTGTTGTAAAACTCATCACTATTGAACTAGTTAGATTTAATTTACTTGTCAATGGTCATCGCCTCAGATTGTATCACATGACATATTCCAAGGAGGAGTTCCTATAATGATTCACTCAACATGCAACACCTGAGCTTCCTTTAGCTGAAGGAAGTGGACCTAGTGTCCCTTCTTTTGGCTAATTGAGGTACGCACTTGTCATAATAAAGATTTCCACTTCTGTGGGAGTTCACTTCTTCACCCATTCACCCATCTGCCCATCCATCTCCACCTTTCTCTCTCTTCCATCACTTCACTTCATTCCACTCCATCTCATCCCACCTCATCTTCATTAATTGCTCAACTTATTTTCTAAAAAGGAAAATGATACTTTCTCCACAATATTTATAATGAATCCTCCACACATTCAGGTATGTGTGCATTAATTGCTATATCTTAATTGTCTTTAAGTGCATTCATTTAATTGTTGTATGTTAGTATGGACGTTCACCATAGCATGCCAATATTCCATACCCTTGTCAAGTCATCATTCTTCATGTGAGGATGCAAGCCAACATTTAGGTTGGGGGGAAGGGAAAATATGTGAATATTTTTCCCATGTGTTAGTCCATGCTGGTCTACATCAGAAAAATTTAAATTGAGCCAATTTGAAATTTGAGTGAGAGGATGACTCACATGTGTGAGGTGACACTAATTTCTCCTACCATTTCTCTCCATCGTAGCTTTCCTTTATTACTCCTTCCTTTCCATTATTGACCTTGTCATATCTCAAGTTACAAACAAAAGGAAAACTAGAAAATGAAAATTTAGTTGACATTGGCATTGGAAATTTGGTAGGTGTTGTAGGAAGGTGAGTTTGGTTTTTAGACAAAAATTGCAAGA